>JAWPHD010005008.1:0-173149 GCA_037043455.1 Cyrtodaria siliqua
ACCCAAGGGCTACATGTAATATAGGAGAGCTGTGTGCCTTGTGGTTTCAGAAAGAGAAGATTTTTTAAGTTTTTTCCCTATACAAGTCTATGTAAAACATTTGACCCCTGGGCAGAGCCGTCACCAGTTTAATAAACTTGGTAAAGGACCATAAGCGCATAGTAAATGCAAAATATTAAACCTGTAGCTCTTGCAGTTTCAGAGAAGAAGATTTTTTTTTAATTTTTCCCTTATACAAGTCTATGTTAAACTGTGATCGCGGGGGCGGGGCCAAATATAACCCCAGGGTCACCATTTGAACAAACTTGGTAAAGGACCATAATCTTATAGTAACTGCAAAATATTAAACCTCTGGCTCTTGTTCTTTCAGAGAAGAAGATTTTTAAAACATTTCCTATATAAATCTATGTAAATCTGTGACCCCCGGGGCGGGGCCAAATTTGACACCAGGGTCACCATTTGAACAAACTGGGTAAAGGATCATAAGCTTGTAGAAAATGCAAAATATTGAACATCTGGCTCAAGCAGTTCCAGAGAAGATTAGATTGTTTAAGTTTTTCCCTATACAAGTCTATGTAAAACATGTGACCCCTGGGGTGGGGTCAAATGTAACCCTAGCGTCACCATTTGAACAAACTTGGTAGAGGACTATAAGCTTATAGCAAATGCAAAATATTGAACATCTGGCTCAAGCAGTTTCGGAGAAGAAGATTTTTTAAGTTTTTTCCCTATACAAGTCTATGTAAAACCTGTGACCCCTGGGGCGGGGCCAAATGTAACCCCAGTGTCACCATTAGAACAAACTTGGTAAAGGACCATAATCTTATAGTAAATGCAAAATGTTAAACCTCTGGCTCTTGTAGTTTCAGAGAAGAAGATTTTTTAAGTTTTTCCCTATACAAGTCTATGTAAAACTGTGACCACCGGGGGCGGGGCCAAATGTGACCCCAGGGTCACCATTTGAACAAACCTGGTAAAGGACTATAATCTTATAGTAAATGCAAAATATTAAACCTCTGGCTCTTGTAGTTTCAGAGAAGAAGATTGTTTTCAGTTTTTGCCTATACAAGCCTATGTAAAACTGTGACCCCCGGGGTGGGGCTAAATGTGACCCCTGGGTCACCATTTGAACAAACTTGGTAGAGGACCATAAGCTTATAGCAAATGCAAAATATTAAACACCTCTGGCTCTTGCAGTTTCAGAGAAGAAGATTTTTTAAGTTTTTCCCTATACATGTCTATGCAAACCATGTGATCCTTGGGGCGGGGTCAAATGTGACCCGGTGGTCACCATTTGAACAAACTTGCTCAAGGACCATATACTTATAGTAAATGCAAAACATTAAACCTCTGGCTCTTGTAGTTTCCGAGAAGAAGATTTTTTATTTTGTTTTCCTATATAAGTCTGTGTAAAGCTGTGACCCCTCGGGGCGGGGACAAATTTGACCCCAGGGTCACCATTTGAACAAACTTAGTAGGGGACCATAAGCTGATGCTACATGTAATACATGAGAGCTCTGTGCCTTGTGGTTTCAGAGAAGAAGATTTTTTAAAGTTTTTTCCTATATGTCTATATGAAAAACATGCAAAATCTCAATATACAAACTTTGGATCCCCGGGGCACGGCCATTTTTGACCCCGGGGACTTTATTTTAACAAACTTGATAGTGTAGGCGTTGGAGATCATTTTAAAAGAAAAACTGTTGAAATCTGTCATGCGGTTCTGGAGAAGATTTTTTAAGGTTTCGACTATATAAGGCAATGGCGGCCATCTTGGATGACGCGCTGACCTAATTTTAACAAATCTAAAAAGCATTCATCTAAGGATCATCCATGTGAAGTTGAGTCAAAATTAGCGAAGCGGTTTCTGAGGAGAAGTCGTTTGAAGAAAAGTTAACGACGACGACGACGGACGACGGACGACGGACGCAGAGTGATCCCAATAGATCACCTTGAGCCTTCGGCTCAGGTGATCTAAATAGTAAACATAAAAAGTAAAAAAAATAAAAAGTAAAAAAAAACGGTCTGGTGGGGAGGGGGAGTGGGGGCTTGGTGGGGAGGAGGGAGCTCATGCCGCAATATGAGTGAAGTAAGATGCATAATGCTATAACAAATCCCAAACCAAATTTATAGATATATACATGCTTACATGCAAACCTAGATCTGCCTTTATTGCACATTTTATGGCCCATCACAATTTGGGTTCCATGGGAGCCCAGAATTTGCAGAAGACAAAATTACTTCTCCAACCCTTTACAACATACTATAAGGAAACCAATTCCAAAATTTAGTTCAGCTAGGACAAGAAATGCAAGAGATATAGACCTGTAAACACAGCTTACACGCAAAATTTGATGTGAAACAGACACATTTTAAGGGCTATCATAATTTGGGTTCCATGGGAGCCCATGGGTTACTGGAACCAAAATTGCTTATGCAGCCCTTAAGATAATGTTATAAGGAAGCCCATGGCCAAATTTGGTTGTGCTAGGATAAGAAATGTAAGAGATATAGACTTGTAAACACAGCTTACACGCAAACCTTGATGTGGGACGCCGACCCCGGGGTGATTACATAAGTTCTCTTATTCTTCGAATAGTCGAGCTAAAAATGAAATGAGGCCACAATAAAAATTGCCAGATATCAGCTCCCTCCCCGAGTTGCCTTTCAACCACAAATTTCTTTAAAATGACAGATAAAAATAATAAAATTTCACAATTTTTTATCGGCCCGACTTTATTTATAAGCCCCATCCCCCAACTCCACCCCACATTGTTTTAGCCTTGTTTTCTGATGGTATATACTAGCTATATAATTTATTATTCTCTGAAAAATCGAATAGTCGAGCTGCGCTGTTCTCCGACAGCTCTTGTATAAATATCCGATTCTCATATGAGAATGATCTACCATATGCTTATTATATATGGCAAAATTGCATGTACGTGATCTGGAAGTTTGTATCTCCTTGAGTGAAAATGCCATATCAGGAGAATCTCACGACAGGTGATTTTCAGAATGCTTACTCTAGTAATGATCCTTTTATTAAGTATTTTCAGAAGAAAGCTCATAAAATATTAGTAGATTTGTTTACACAGGTAGTCGACTACGTCACACGCCGCCGCTGTCATACGATGTATACAGCATAGTGATACAGAAATCTATTTTTAGTAGTATAGTGAGACATATTCAGAAATCCACTAGAGGTGATGCAGGATTTTGTATTTCATTGTAGGAAAATGAAAGGACTAGGTATATATTATTGATAGGTATATAATAAATGTATATACTGACTACTCAACCGTTTCTGTCCCTTGACCCACAGGCACATATGTACGTTGATAAAGTCAACTGACCATGTTCACAAATACCAGCATAAATAATTGTATTCTATTGCTCATTTAAACATAAAGGTGTAATTGTGATAAAATTATTACAACAACAACTTGTATAGATATTTATTGCAACCAACAACATGCACAAGTAGACATATTTTATACTGTTTGAGTGTTAAGAATTTATGTAAGTTTAAAAAGTGCGACCCTAAACCCTCGACCTGTTGCCATTAAAAGTCTTTTACTTGCATTATAACTTAAACTCAGGGGAGAGAATCCTATTTCTGCTTTAGAAAGAATGAGTTTCACAAGTTCTCCATTCTCGTCTAACTGATGTACGGAGTTCGGACCTGCGACATATATGTAGTTGAGCTCATCACAAACGATTGCCTGTGGGAGACGCACGCCTGTATACCGGAACAACAGCTGGCCATTGCTTTGTATACCTATAACAGAATGAGTTCCTTTATCCGCAACCATTATCGTTAAATTCATACTAACGGCCAGTTGTTCGGGTCGAACAAATAAGTTATTTCCTTCGTCGTCTTCATTTATTTCTAACTGTAAATTACCACCAGGTGTCATAAGATTGAGTTGACCGATTTCGTCTGAGATACTTAGTGAAATGGCTTTCCCGTCGAATTTGTTTATACAGATACCTCGGCAGTGACCGGGCGTCTTGATGAAGCCACTTCGTTTCATCACAACACCATCAACGTGAATTTGCCTTATTCGGTCGGGAAACGAGGCGTAAATCAGTGGTAGGTTTGGCGAAGAACACACATACTGAACTGGTGACGGAAACTCCAAACAGGAAACGTATTGAAAACTACAGTTGAACAGTTTAAGTTTCTTGTTGATCGAGTCGGCGAGAACGATGTCGCCTGTCGGTAAAAAAGTTGCACTGTTTATTGTACAGAACTTTTCACCTTGCAATTTGACATTAAAGCTTCCCTCGGGAATAGCGAATCTGTCTTGGAATCCACGTACGTCTGGCTGGATCTGGGTTTTTCCTCTAAATCTAACTTTACTTGGCGTGGAACTTTTCTCATATTTACACGAGTCCCCACAACAGCAGCAACAGGCTCTGAGCTTCTGAAAACAGCCGCCCATGTTTATATCATTCACCAATTGTCGCAACTGTCTTGTTTCATTTTCCTTAATTTGTTGAAGCTTGCATAACAACTTTCATATATCATCTATCCATATCTGATTCAGTCGATTTTTTTCACACGGATTGTATTACTATCTCCTGTGTCTTTTCCAAAACTTGTCGAAACACTAAAAATTATTAAACCTACTGTGTTGTAGAAAATCATGATTCAAATTTCCTGCTTACATAGATCCATCAGTGGGTGAAACAGTACAGTCGCACTGATTCAGAATTGTTTATAATTTATATCCAATTTAATTATCCTTCAGTTTTAGTTTTGACAATTAATACTTCTGTCAAATGTCCTTGTTGTCGTTAATTAAATTTTTCAAAATGTAGGTCAAACTCATTTACATTTTCAGACAGAAGAATTTAGAGTAAAAGACAGAGTTGGGCTTGATATATATAGCTTTAAAACACACGATAAAGGTATTTAACATGTTTAATCTGTATTAAAAGTTTAAATGTCATAATCCCTTGATCACTTCTGAATTCAGCAAAAACGACAGACTTAGATTAAGTATTATAACCCTGTTCGATTGATCCCATGTTACTTTCGACCAGTTCTTTAAAATTCATTTTAATGATAATGACTTTGAAAACAAAACTGATATTTGATCATGTAGTATTATGTATAGAAGTGTAAAATAAAAGTATATCAAGTTACATACAATAATGGCAATACTGCAATAATACTTTGTTCAAGACTTCCCAACAGCCTATGTTAATTAAGGATTAACTTTATAGTGCAATACCTTTTAATACCCTATGTTAATTAAGAATTGATCACATATTGCAAGACTTCCCAATACCCTGTGTTAATTAAGGATTGACCTCATAGTGCCAGACTCTCCAATAACCCATGTTAATTAAGGAATGACCTCATATTGCCAGACTTCCCATTATCCTGTGTTAATTAAGGATTGACCTCATATTGCCAGACTTTCCAATATCCTGTGGTAATTAAGGATTGAGCTCATATTGCCAGACTTCCCAATATCCTGTGTTAATTAAGGATTGAGCTCATATTGCCAGACTTCCCAATATCCTGTGTTAATTAAGGATTGACCTCATATTGCCAGACTTCCCAATATCCTGTGTTAATTAAGGATAGACTCATATTGCCAGACTTCCCAATATCCTGTGTTAATTAAGGATTGACTCATATTGCCAGACTTCCCAATAACCCATGTTAATTAAGGATTGACTCATATTGCCAGACTTCCCAATATCCTGTGTTAATTAAGGATTGACCTCATATTGCCAGACTTCCCAATATCCTGTGTTAATTAAGGATTGACCTCACATTGCCAGACTTCCCAATATCCTGTGTTAATTAAGGATTGACTCATATTGCCAGACTTCCCAATATCCTGTGTTAATTAAGGATTGACTCATATTGCCAGACTTCCCAATATCCCGTGTTAATTAAGGATTGACCTCATATTGCCAGACTTCCCAATATCCTGTGTTAATTAAGGATTGACCTCATATTGCCAGACTTTCCAATATCCTGTGTTAATTAAGGATTGACTCATAATGCCAGACTTCCCAATATCCTGTGTTAATAAAGGATTGACCTCCTAGTGCAAGACTTCCCAATACCCTATGTTAATTAAGGATGTATATGACTTCATGCAAGGCTTCTAAAAATTCAAAACTTCCAAGTGTGTGACCTTGACCTTGTGGTCGCAGGTGATCAGACATATGATGGAATGTTTTTGTATGACCTTAGCAATCAACAATAAATATAAAGTAAGTTGTGAAAGCATTTTGAGAATCTGAGCAACAAGAGTGCTGCCTTAATGAGGTATTGTACGCCCATTTGCTAAAGTTTTTATGTTAGGTCAATATGACCTTGACCTTTAACCTTCCAACAAAAAACAACTGGTAGGGGATGTTGTTATACTGCTGCAAACAAAGTTTGAGGGGATATATAGGAGTCACTCTGTTGGCCGGACGGTCGATCTGTTAAAAATCTTGTCCGTGGTATTTCTCCATAACCCTTTGATGGATGTTCATGAAACTATGAGAAGCATTAGTTTCATATGAAGTGTAGATGTGCATAACATCATCTTATTTACGCTTCTATGATTTTTGACAGAGTTGTGGCCCTTTGATATTTTCACACAAAAATCTTGTCTGCTCTATTTCTCATAACCTTGACCTTATAGATATGTACAACTAGACATCACGTTGATGCTTAGGACAAATTTCCTCAAAATTCATTAAGCCATTTAGGAGGAGTGGTGCAGACAAGATTGTGATGGATGGGAAGGCCAAAAATGATTAGTCTCCCCACCACTTCATAGGGGGCGACATAATTAACGTATGTTTTAGCAACAAATGCCGGCCGAGTTGTGTCTTCCATACAAACATTTTCATAAACAGTAATCAAGCCAAAAGCAACAGGCGGCTTAATTTAATGTATATAAGCATATTATGAGAGTTTTTGTTTGTATTTGGACTGACAATAAATATCCCACCGCATTGCCTCGTCCCTTAAAGAATAAATTTATACAAGATCACATGAATCACATGTCATCTGTAATGGATAGTGACCGATTATGGAACAATACCATATATAAGGTTAAATGAAAAATCAAACACTCCTTAAATAATAATGGCACTTTTAATGTCAGAAAATGATATGTGTTGAAGTATATAAAAACATAATTTACCATAAAAACATCTAAAATATAGATATGTACATATTTCATTGAGTAATATTATTGAATGAATATCAAAATAACAGGTAAGTTTGGAATGTCATATCGTAAATATTTAAAAATATACACATCCTTTACAGTAGAAAGTTGAACTGTCAAAGCAACCTGCCTCTACAATCAGTATTCTCCACACTTTGGCTATACAGATGGTGCCACGCGGATTACGACATTTCACACTCAATGCGGTGATACTGTTTTACTGCGGGCACTTCGACTCTCCACGATTTGTTGAGATATCACTCAACACGGTGTTTATAAATTTTGCCCACCGCGATCAAAATATGGGGCTCCCGGTCATCAACACCGTGTAACCCAGTGAGAACCAACGGGGTTTCATGGTGATTTATGTATTACAAACAATGTTGCCTCTTGCAACTTCCCTGCGATTTGCTGTGAATTTAACACCGAGTAACAAGAGTTATCGTTTTCTCTTGAGACTGCATTTCGCAATCGCGGTGATGTGATGGTCACGGGAAATCCCGGTGATATTTTGGGTGACAATCCGCAGTAAAATGGCAATAATTTTAGGCTGTAACTGAAAAACGGTCATGGTGATAATTGTGGAAAAGTCTTGATCCACGTGGCACCATCCATATAAAGGCTATACTGAGAGAAAATACCAGTTCTACCTTATGAAAGTAGTCATTGATGATTCTATTTTGATAATAATCATCAATGTTCAATTATAATAACAATTTCATCTAAAGAAATATAAATGTTATAAAAAATGGACACACGACAATGAATTTGTGATTGATGTTAATGATGGACACACATGACCTTAAAGATGGACACAAATAATGAATATGTGATTAATGTTAAGGATGGACACAGATGATGCTCAAATGATGTTAAGGATGGACACAGATGATGTTAAGGATGGACACGGATAATGTTAAGGATGGACACAGATAATGTTAAGGATGGACACAGATGATCCTCAAATGATGTTAAGGATAGACACAGATGATGTTAAGGATGGACACAGATGACGTTAAGGATGGACACAGATGATGTTAAGGATGGACACAGATGATGTTAATGATGGACACAGATGAAGTTAAGGATGGACACAGATGATGTGAAGGATGGACACAAATAATTAATATGTGATTAATGTTAAGGATGGACACACATGATGGAAACAAATGATGTTAAAAGTGGGTAGTATGCCTCCACCACAAAAAAATTTGACTGTCATAACCTTACATGTGTTGAAAATGACGTAAAACACAAACAAACAAACAAACAAACAAAAAATATATATATATATAAAACAAAAAGATTTAAAATATTTTTCTTGAACAAACAAAAATTAAAAAACACATGTAATGATAAAAACATAAATAAAAAACATTCAAAATACTTCTCTTTACTTTAACAACCCAACTGAATTGAATTAAATTGGGGTTTTAAGGCGCACTAACACATGAAAGGTTATATGGCGCCTAACAGGAACACGCCAGGCTCATCCTCCATTTACATCAAGATAAAATATGGAGAATGGGCCTAGAACCTTCTCACCTGCAGAACTGCAGAGTTTCTGCAAATTCTATTGTATACACTCCATTTACTACCCCTCTGCTTACCCCTCTATTGGGATCTGCAGTGGCCCTATTCTTTGCCGGGGAACCACACGGGGTACAAGTATCTCTGACATCCATTGTGAAATTATAAACATAAATTGATAAACCTTACATAAACAGGTATTTGCCTAAAATGGTAAAACTCTAGTGACGTATTGCATAAATCAAGCAAGGTAAAGTATGCAGTGTCATTGAAAATATATCCCTTTCATAATCTCACCTTTCATACATCTTTGCAGAATCTAGTTTGTTTTTACATATACTTAAAGGAAAAAGAAATGCGACATGGGAATTTCCGCTATATATTGTTTGTACAATATGCTGCTGTTAATCAAATGGTATATGGTTAAGTAAGATCTCTCCTTTCGAAAAAATACTAAAACAACACGTAACACAGCAAATAGTATTCCTGCAAAGTTTCTTTATTGACTGAGTACGCGTTTGGCGCAAACTTCGGAAGCAACATTTTGCAAACTCTTTACGTTAAATACAGTAATGAACTGGCTCAATTTTCAAAGAGGAACTTCAACATTTATGAATTTCTTGTTACAACGTATACTGTGATTAAAATGTCTACAAAACATCACAGTTGTGTCCTTTCTCTAACTGCAACTTTTTTTTTACAAAACATCTTGGGATTTTCTTGGAATATATATCAGGGGTGTAAAATATCACTCAACCGTTCGCCATGGCGACCAGAACGTCACGGAGGTCGAGTAAAAAATCCTAAATACTAGACCGATCAGTCGATCAGTTTTATTGTGGTGAAGAAAAAAAAAGATCGATCTTTTCAGTTTCAAAACAAGCGCGTGTTGGTAACTAGGTTATGTTAAAATCGAAAGTTTACTGAATACACTTCATGTAAACCAATCTGGCAGGTGCGCGTGAAATTTGAATTACTCGGATATTTATGTTTACGTCATATATGAGTCGGCGTGCAAAATATTTATGTCTACACCGTTGATTTTCCCGTAAAAATGTCAAAAAAACAAGGTGACTCGTTCGACTCTAAACCAAAACAACGAGATATTAGATCGCTATTTTTGAGGAAAAAAACATCGGGTGACGATGAGACTCTTCAAAACAAATGGTAGAAAAATGTAAGCAGCAACAAGCTGTATATGATAGAACAAAAAGGCAAAGAGAGGTAAAAGGGAGATTTATCAAGTCTGCCGTATGCACCATTGACAAAACGTTATACTTTTTCATTCCTTTAATAGTAAAACATAGGTGCTACTTAGTAGAATGGTAAAAAATACAGGAAATCAACAATTCAATAATTCAACTCTGCAAAACTAACGTTCAAATTTAGAATCATAAAACCATTCAGTCTTTTATATGGACCACTAATAAAAACAGACTTCAATTAAAAGAGATTATTTAATTAATAAAATGGTTTTATACGGTTAGTCTACAAGTGAACAAAAGTGTACACTTGTTCATTAAACTTCTAACTGAAATATAGTTTAAAAAGTAGTAAACACTACTAACAGTCTATATATTAACACTTTTTATGTATAAAATCCTTTAATATTAAGAAAAAGTATAAGGTCAACTTAAAAGTTGGTGAGGTCGAGTGACTTTTTTCAACTGGTAGACCTACAGGTCAAGTAGCCCTTGAAAATATTTTACACCCCTGTATATGGAATTAAATGTGCAGTATATACAATATATTTCTTTTTCCTTTTAGTATATATTGTTAATTACATGGATAGAAAGAATTCAGTTATGATGTATACACTATACAAGTATTTCTGTTTATTTATACAAAGTATATTTATGTTTTATGTCAATTAATTTTAGAGAGCATTTCATTTGCCATATGCTTTGATATGTGTTCATAAATATGCCTACAGCTACCTGTATTTGATAAATTATGTTTATTTGTTGTATTATATTGTTAAATGTGTTATTAAGAGGGTCACAAGGAAGATTGGCTATGCCAAATGAGTCACCCTCAATAAATAAACTTAATTGCATAACAGTAAAACTATGTAGTTGTGTGTAGTTGAAAGATTTATAGTCCATGTCAAGGCACACCAGTGTGGTTTATAGTCCATGTCAAGGCTCACCAGTGTGGTTTATAGTCCATGTCAGGGCTCACCAGTGTGGTTTATTGTCCATTTCAAGGCTCACCAGTGTGGTTTATAGTCCATGTCAAGGCACACCAGTGTGGTTTATAGTCCATGTCAGGGCACACCAGTGTGGTTTATAGTCAATGTCAAGGCACACCAGTGTGGTTTATAGTCCATGTCAAGGCACACCAGTGTGGTTTATAGTCCATGTCAAGGCTCACCAGTGTGGTTTATAGTCCATGTCAGGGCTCACCAGTGTGGTTTATAGTCCATGTCAAGGCACACCAGTGTGGTTTATAGTCCATGTCAAGGCACACCAGTGTGGTTTATAGTCCATGTCAGGCTCACCAGTGTGGTTTATAGTCCATGTCAAGGCACACCAGGGTGGTTTATAGTCCATGTCAAGGCTCACCAGTGTGGTTTATAGTCCATGTCAGGGCTCACCAGTGTGGTTTATAGTCCATGTCAGGGCACACCAGTGTGGTTTATAGTCCATGTCAAGGCACACCAGTGTGGTTTATAATCCATGTCAAGGCTCACCAGTGTGGTTTATAGTCCATGTCAGGGCTCACCAGTGTGGTTTATATTCCATGTCAAGGCACACCAGTGTGGTTTATAGTCCATGTCAGGGCACACCAGTGTGGTTTATAGTCCATGTCAAGGCTCACCAGTGTGGTTTATAGTCCATGTCAAGGCACACCAGTGTGGTTTATAGTCCATGTCAAGGCTCACCAGTGTGGTTTATAGTCCATGTCAGGGCTCACCAGTGTGGTTTATAGTCCATGTCAGGGCACACCAGTGTGGTTTATAGTCCATGTCAAGGCACACCAGTGTGGTTTATAATCCATGTCAAGGCACACCAGTGTGGTTTATAGTCCATGTCAGGGCTCACCAGTGTGGTTTATAGTCCATGTCAAGGCACACCAGTGTGGTTTATAGTCCATGTCAAGGCACACCAGTGTGGTTTATAGTCCATGTCAGGGCTCACCAGTGTGGTTTATAGTCCATGTTGAGGCTCACCAGTGTGGTTTATAGTCCATGTCAAGGCACACCAGTGTGGTTTATAGTCCATGTCAAGGCACACCAGTGTGGTTTATAGTCCATGTCAAGGCACACCAGAGTGGTTTATAGTCCATGTCAGGGCTCACCAGTGTGGTTTATAGTCCATGTCAGGGCACACCAGTGTGGTTTATAGTCCATGTCAAGGCACACCAGTGTGGTTTATAATCCATGTCAAGGCACACCAGTGTGGTTTATAGTCCATGTCAGGGCTCGCCAGTGTGGTTTATAGTCCATGTCAAGGCACACCAGTGTGGTTTATAATCCATGTCAAGGCACACCAGTGTGGTTTATAGTCCATGTCAGGGCTCACCAGTGTGGACTAGTTCATAACACACAACCTATCCCTCCACCAGTTATACCAACATGGGATTGTGTAGGAATACATTGCACACATAATACTAATAATTTACCAGCTGTTCAACTGTTGCCGGTTAGTTTTTACTCTCCAGCACAAAATGACAGTAATATGGTTCAGTGTTTCACTGTACAGAATGTACAACAGAGACAGAATACATAAATCATATAGCCCGGACACCATATAACCGGGACACTAACTCGGACACCATATATCAGGGACACTTACTCGGACACCATATAGCCCTAGTCCCCTGCCTTCACAAGTTTTGAGGTTGTTTTATAACGCAGATTCTACCATATCCCTGAGCATAAGTGAAGTTGATTTTTGTGCAAAGTATCTAATTTTAGTGAAATTACAGCTATATTATGCTCAATCCCTTGATAACTGCTATATATCTCACTTATACATACAACTAGGGGATACATACAACCAGGGGATACTTACAACCAGGGCATACTTACAACTAGGGGTGTAGCTGGTTGATTTTAAGCTGTAGGCCGAATTAATTGAGCAAGGCTCCCCCAGTTTGTTTTTATAAAATTTAAAATGGTACATTCTAACGAGTTTGGTGGAGACTTTTTTTTTTGAACAAACAGACTTCCAAAACCGTTTATGTTACAAATAGATTTCAAGATTTTATTGGCGAAATGTTAGTCTACATTTCAGAAAGGCATGTTTAGCGTTTTTAGAAACTTTGTATCTGGGAAAAGCTGTTGGCCTGGACCTGCACTGCATATAAGCAGCTACGCCACTGATAACCATGGATTACTGAACAACCAGTTATATAAGGGAAAAGACAGAGCTGTAGATGAGCTGAGTTTTGAGTATTTTACTCATACTTCTTTTTTTAAAAACCCTCTTTTTTTTTTAAAATTGTGAGTATCATTACTCGACAACTTAACACAGAAACTTTTAAATCATGAGCATCATATTTGTATGTATTGTCTTGTGGAACAGTTTATTCCATCGTTACATGATGAAAACTGTTCCAAGCATGTGTCTTATATTAAGTCATACAGTGTTTCTTTTGTTTTTACTTAACTTCAATTTAATCAGAATAGTTGTTTGTTTTAAAATGTATTATTAATTCACATCAATTTTGAAAGCATGAACTATTTAAAGCAAGTGTTTACTCTGAAAGAGTTCTTTGTTACTCATTCATTTTGAATCTCATTGCAGTCAAAAATTATCTACAGCTCTGGAAAGAAGTAAGTACCGAGACAGATTTCCTTCCACACCTTAAACAACATGACCGACACGCATAAAAAAATATACAGTCTGAATGTAAAATATAATAAACATGGAATGTGCACTTTGAAAACTTCTATGCATTGACCAGCCCAATGCTCCATGCATTGACCAATATCTATGAAGTGACCAGTCCTATGTTCAGCTAACACTTCTTGAACTTCAGCCGCTGCTTGTGGTTAAAGGGACACACGGCAATTTTGAAGTATTTATCAGGCATGGAAGTGTGTGTGTCTCTGTGTACGCATGTGTGTTTATTATTCAAGTATGATTTTCACTTTAAACGTGTTTGCATATATTTAAGTTAAAGATAATAACCTTCTGCAGCTTTCAATGTTTTTGTTATTCTACTATTCGGTAAATATCATTAGCGTAATAAAATCAACATGTAGTAATATCCAAAAACAATTTGCACTGAACAATTCAAATAATTACTTTCAATAATAAAAAATTGTCAATATACAGGTTACGAAGACAAACTAACGGGACGCCGACAGTTTTTAAGAAATCAAGATTGCCGTGTGTCCCTTTAATTTTCTTTTCCAATCAATAAATTGTCTTTTAGTATGAATATCATTTTGCAATATTCTTTCCGAGAGGGACTGATCCTTGATTCACGCTTCACACCACCATCTTCCGTATGAACGCCCCGACCAACACTAGGGTCAGTGAGAGGAGACTGGACGTCTGTCTTGCTCCAGTGTTGCAGAAGTCATTGTCACAAAAACAGTAGTTGACGGTACGACCAAAATCATCCACAGATTTACGACAACCAAGAAAAGGGGAATCGATTTCTAAAAAAGGAAACAATGTTTTATATATCAAAAACGAAAGTTTCTAGTCATGAATAATGTAAGCTTGTATATATATTATTATGTATCAGCAATTCAATCTAGTAATTCATGATTTTCATATAATTACATTACTTTATCTATCTTCTATATAAACAACTCAAAGTTAGCTGCTGCCCCCGTTTGGTCACGGGGCAAAGAATAGGGCCACTGCAGATCCCTTTGGAGGGGTAGGCAGAGGGGTAGAATCCCCCCAAATTCATGTTCATTTTATCATTTTTGGTTCATGTTCATTAAAGGTCTTTATCATGATCCCTGCATTGTTTCAGGTGCCATCTCGCTCATATCACTAGAGCAGTGGCAGAAAAACAATAACGTGGCTCCAGTATAAATGGAGGGTCTACAATAGAATTTACAGCAACTCTGCAGTTCAGGGTGAGAAGGTTCTAGGCCCATTTTCCATATTTTATCTTGATGTACATGGAAGATGAGCCTGGCATGTTCATGCCTGTTCACGCCATATAACCTTTTCATGTGTTGGTGCGCCTTAAAACCAAATTCAATTCAATTCAATTGAAAAGTTAGCTAAGCACCAACTCCTGTTTGCCTTATTTCTGAACCCAGATGCGAAACTGTATTGTATAAATACACAAGAAAATCATTTTCTAATAGATTTTTGACATAAAATAATGAATTTCACATAAAGTATTCATAAAACCAAATTAATTGGTGAGTTTTATGTGGTTGTTAAAACTAAAACTATCACTGAAGGTGATGAATACCCCGCTTTTTGATCAGTTGTTATGTGTATATGAAGTTTGGGAACAACTCATTCAAAACTGTTTGAGGAATGCAAGAGTATAAAAATGTTTTACGCGACAGGACAAAAAATGTCTTGCTCGACGGGACGCAATGTTATGTTGCGGACAGCGTGATTCCTATATAGCCTCCACTTCACGTTGTGAAAGCGGGGGTATAACCAATCACTGTAAAATGTCGAATTGAAATCTTGGTGCTTAGCAATCTTTGAGTAGTATATACAGTGATATACCCTATTTATAGTAGTATATACTATTTATAGTAGTATAAGCAGTACCATTCCGGTGGACGGTTTCAATGAGTTTTTCAATGTGCACAGGGTATTGGTCTCCCTGTACATGGGACTGATGACTTTACATCCCCTCCGAAGGATGTCAATACTTCAACACTACCTAACCTGAGTAAGTAGTACTGCGGGAATGCGTTAAGTGTGTATGATATAATAAAGTTTGAACGGCTGTTGTGTGAATGTATGTATGTAGCTTAACCTTATTTTAACAATCATTTAGTCACATCAAGAGTCTACTCATAGCAGGGAGCTCTATACTTAACTTTATAGTGCTGCTGCAATGCTACCACGCCATAGACACATGACATGATACCCCACCCAGTCACATTACACTGACGCCAAGCCGACCAGTCCTAGCACTACCATTTATGTTCTGACGTCAAGCAAGGGAGCTAAAGTACCATTTTTATAAAACCTTTGGTATGACCAGGCCCGCGATTGAACAGACTTCCTCCCACATGCGAGGTGGATGCTCTACCATTATGCCACCACTGCAGTGACTGTTGTGTGAGAACTGGACTGGAAGAACTAAGTATGGGGTGAAGTCATTCACATCACCTACTTAAGGTATGACATGTTGCTGAAGATGTCCGTGTTTATGAAGTATGGTAGCTGAATGGCAGTTATTGTGTGAGAAATGAAATGATACAAGAATATCAAGATCATTCACATTGATCAATCAGTGTTACTTACAGGTAACTTCCAGGTCCGAGATCCTATGTAAGCTTTAAAAGCTTCTATAGGCCCTTAATCTAATGTTGTATTCTCCTTTCATTATTAGTGTTTTCGGTATGTAGCAGTTGGGGTTAAATTTAATCTTAAGGGACTTGCAGTGTTTGTTTAACCTACTCTTGGAGCTGTTTATACTTGGTGCTGTCACTACATGATTTGGCAAACTATTTCATGTGTCTACCCTGTTCCCAAAGGAATGCTTTCTGATTTCTAGTCTACTAGCTGTACTCTTTAAAAAGTTTGAGACTATATCACCTAGTTCTAGTACAGTTGGATATTTTTAGTAGTTTATTATTGTTAATTTTGTCATAACCTTGCAATATCTTAAAAACCTGGATCATGTCTACTCTTTTTCTTCTGTATTCTAAGGATGGGAGACCTAGGTGTATTAACCTCTCTTTATATGTTAAATGACTGATATTTCTGACCCAATTTTGTGGCATGGCACTGTACAGTTTCAATAATAATTTTGTCCTTTTTGAGGTGAGGTGACCATACACTACAAGGTGCGGCCTAACAATTGATTTGTACAGAAGCATAAAGATGGTTTTATCCATGTATATGAAGGTTCTGGCTATGATTTCTAAGTTTCGATATGCTTTATTTACTTTCGTAGTGATATGTTTATTGAATTTTAATTTATTGTCTACTATTACTCCAAGATCTTTTTTTTTTGAATGTCTGTTATGCGTGTCCGTGTATTGTTTATGAAGCTTGAAAGCTCTTTGGGGTTTGATGTGTTATTAATGGAATAACTGAAAACTTACATGTCAATATATAACGCAGCGCAAAAATTAATGAATGTCATTCATGGTGTCCAACTTTTGGTAGGAAAACACTGCAGTCATATCGATGTAATGTGTGAAGTTTGAAATCTCTACGGCTTATGGTGTTCAAAAAAAATTGAATGCAACAAGGGAAACACCAACAGTGGTGCGAACGCCAGCTTGCGAATTCAACATTTAAAAAATCTAAGTAAAATGAGGGTATAATTCAGGTAAAATGCATGACAGAGTTATGGTTCTTGTTATATAACATTGTCTGACGATAATGAACGTGTGACAAGTTCTGACATTTTGTTTTTGAGAAATTAGGAAAAACGAAAAATTTAACCCAAACGTCAAAATGCATCGACGGACAGACAGACAGACAGATGGAAATCACCAAACTATAAATCTGGATTTGCTACGCAATCCGGCTAAACATTTGAGTGTTTTGGACAGCTATATGGCCACTCCACTTTTGTGGCAGGTCACTGGGAGTGGAAGACAATTCTGCACTGGGTCTTTAATACGGCTGTCACTTTTGCCAGATGTGGTGAGAACATTTCCAGAGATGATGACAACTTTTGCCAGAGACGATGACAACCTTTGCCAGAGACGATGAGAACCTTTGCCAGAGACGATGACAACCTTTGCCAGAGATGATGACAACCTTTGCCAGAGACGATGACAACCTTTGCCAGAGACGATGACAACCTTTGCCAGAGATGATGACAACCTTTGCCAGAGACGATGACAACCATTGCCAGAGATGATGACAACCTTTGCCAGAGACGATGACAACCTTTGCCAGAGACGATGACAACCTTTGCCAGAGATGATGACAACATTTGCCAGAGACGATGACAACCTTTGCCAGAGACGATGACAACATTTGCCAGAGACGATGACAACCTTTGCCAGAGACGATGACAACCTTTGCCAGAAACGATGACAGCCTTTGTCAGAGATGATGACAACTCTTGCCAGAGATGGAGGCAACTGTAAGTACATTAAACAATACCTTTAATTGCCAGTATTTGATTGAGGAAATCAGCTCGTGTATAACACTTTCTCCTGGCCACTTGATACTCTGGAAAGAAAACAACATTATTAGAAAATTAAATATGTTATTGGTTCTTGCTATTATCTTTTGTCCTGGTTACTACATTCAGACATCTTTTATAATTATTGCATGAAATCATTCAACAGGAATGTCCTTAATGTATATAACAGGACTTGGAAGACTTTCTAGCGTAAAGCATATCCACTCAACTCCTCCTACACTTTTTATCTGATATTCATTAAACTTTGTAGGAAGTACCCATACCGGCTGTAAACCAGACATCGTCATTTTTATTTTTTAATACATCTAAATCAAAACTAGTCAACTCATAAATATTTTTGCCGGTGGAGAAGCTTACCCCTTTGCCGTAAATATTCCGTGTTTACATTGTTCCTATTCTCAGTAACATATGTCACGTGACGTTACTAAATATAGACTGAATTGAGCTGGTTGTTTGAGCTGAATGCAGTAGTTATCGTCATGTTCAGTTTAATACCCAAAAATCCATGTTAGGGATGATAAAAACGTGTGTAGTTATTGAAACATAAATATACCATTGCAAATGAATACACAACAAGAAATGTCACAGTAAGTGACAAATGCCCCCAAAGTGACCTGTAAGTGTGACCTTGACCTTGGAGCAATATGAAACCAACAGATATATTAAAAAAAATATATATATATATATATATTGAAAAAAAAAAAAAATTAACAAAATAATAACAAAAATATTTAAAAAACACAAAACAATTCACAATAAAATAAAAAATTCACAAAAAATTCACAAAAAAAAAAAAAAAAAAAAAATAAATAATAAAAAAAATTCACAAAAAAAAAATTAAAAAAAAAAAAAAAAAAAAAAAATTAAAAAAAGTTATTTGAAAATCTGTCCAGGTTGTCCGACACAATTTGACCTTTGACCTCTAAGTGTGATCTTGACCTTGGGGCCACAGACCTGGATTTGTGCTCGACACATCGTCTTATTGTGGTGAGCACTTGTGCCAAGTAATTTGAAAATCCGTCCAGGAATGCCAGAGTTATTGACTGGGCACAATTTGATCTTTGACCTATGTGTGACCTTGACCTTGGAGCCACGGACCTGGATTTTGTGCGCGACACATCATGTTGTTGTGGTGAGCATTTGTGCCAAGTTAATTCAAAATCCGTCAAGAAATGCCAGAGTTATTGACCGGACATGATTTGACCTTTGACCTCTAAGTGTGACCTTGACCTTGGAGCGACGGACCTGGATTTTGTGCGCGACATGTCGTCTGGTTATGTTGAGCACTTGTGCCAAGTTATTTGAATATCCGTCCAGGAATGCCAGAGTTACTGACTGGACACAATTTGACCTTTGACCTCTAAATGTGACCTTGACCTAGGAGCCACGGACCTGGGTTTTGTGCATGACACGTCGTCTAGTTGTGGTGAGCAATTGTGCCAAGTTATTTGAAAATCTGTCAATGAATGTCAGTTATCAATCGGACTCGAAAGCACTTTGTTTTGACCTTTGACCTCTAAATGTGACCTTGACCTTGGAGCCACGGACCTGGGTTTTGTGCGCGACACGTCGTCTAGTTGTGGTGAGCAATTGTGCCAAGTTATTTGAAAATCTGTCCTTGAATGTCAGAGTTATTAACCGGACACGAAAGCACTTTGTTTTGACCTTTGACCTCTAAGTGTGACCTTGACCTTGGAGCCACAGACCTGGTTTTGTGCGTGATACGTCGTCTTGTTGTGGTGAGCAATTGTGTGAAGTTATTTGAAAATCCGTCCATATGAAGCGGACACGATTGTACAGACAAACGGGTTTTGACCTTTGACCTCTAAGTGTGACCTTGACTTTGGAGCCACGAACCTGGATTTTGTGCGCGACACGACGTCTTGTTGTGGTGAGCAATTGTGCGAAGTTATTGGAAAATCCGTCGATTATTGTCAGAGTTATGAAGCGGACACGATTGTACAGACGAACGGAATTTGACCTTTGATCTCTAAGTGTGACCTTGACCTTGGAGCCACGGACCTGGATTTTGTGCGCGACAGGTCGTCTTGCTGTTGTGAGTAATTGTGCGAAGTTATTTGAAAATCCATCCATTATTGTGAGTTATTGCGCGACACGTCTTGTTGTGGTGAGCAATTGTGCCAAGTTATTTGAAAATCCATCCATTATTGTCAGAGTTATGAAGCGGACACGATTATACCGACGAACGGACAGACAGTGCGACTACTATATGCCACCCTTCAGGGGCATAAAAAAAAATATCTACAATTTAAAACGTTTTTTCAACTTTAGGTATCGGATGTAATTTACTTCACTTCGACGTTCATAATTTAAAGGGAAATAACTGTCCACAAATTTAAATTGATTGACGTGAACTAGTTGTTTCTCTTGGCTGAAAATGTTTACCACATACTTTTAGTTTTTATGCACAAATTGATTCAATGGTTCCATGTAAAAGGTCAGCTATTTTAAAAGGAAATTTTCCTGCGCATGCGCATTAGCGTGTGATTCCCCCGATTGTGTTTTGTTTATAACGGTATTTATATAGGTAAACGAGTTGGTTTGAGAGTGTATGTTGACATTTCTAAACTATTTTTTCCTCCCCAATCGTCTGATGATAGTGTGTAGTGATTTGTACAGTGGGGTCGAAACATAATCACAACATCGAGCGTTTTATTGATAATGATGAAATCTGGTGAATGACGATAACTGGTACACAACCAGTATGATGTATCGTAGAGCATATTCAGGACATTCCAGAGGAAGATTTTCTAGTGTCCTACATCAGTATCAAGGGTACTTGCTCATATCCTCAGGGTTTCATTTTCGATGTTCTGCCACAGAGTTATGGCCCTTTGAATAATTACAAAATTCTCTATATTGCACTTAGAAGACTGAAACGTTTGTCCCATTACGTGGTCAGAATATTAACTTTCATACCCCATCAAGCTAAAACGGGGTTGGCTGGGGTATGAAATAAAACCTTAATTTCGGCTTAAAAAGTCTGCATATTGTAAAATTAATACAGGTTGGCAATTATAAATAGGTTATCACATTTTTTCAGTAAAACATGTTTTTAAACATCTTCTACAGTTTTCAGCTGATCTCGACTAACTTGCAGAATTGCATCACTATGAAGGGTACTTCTGCATATTGGCAGCATTTTACTTTCCAAAGCTCTGCCACAGAGTTATGGCCATTTTTTCGGGTGGCATCTATTGGTTATACTGACTTTTTTGTTTAAATTTTGGTCTAAAGTATTTGATTTATTTTGTTCAAATTTTGCTCTAAAGTATTTGATATCTAGCCACAATTGATATAATTTGGAAGAATGAAATGTTTTTTACTGAAAAGCACATTTAATTCTGTATACAATCTTTGAATATTTACACCGACTTGCTACTTTCTGCTGAAAGAAAGAAAAGTAATAAAATGCATTATTTCGAATAAACTTCACCTTTAAATTAAGCGGAGCCATCCCATGTACATACCTAATTAGAAAATGGCTATTCCGCGACCTATATATATTTATCTTTCTTGGAGCTAATTTATCATTACCAACCTCCCAAGGCACATCATTGTTGGTACTATAACAATGGAAATAATGTAAGTGTAAGAATTGATTTGCAAACTTTTCAAATCAAGTCTTAGGGCTATTCAATTAAAACACATCCAGGACCCCAGAAAGGCAATTTAATAAACATCTATGGGCGAAACCTATTTTCCGAAATTTGGTTCCTCAAACTCAGTTTTGAATCTATGGGTGGGTGTTCGATTTCATAAGTGCCTTCCTCACTTCCAGGGTTCCATGTATGTTTTAATAGAATAGCCCTTAAAAGTATAGAATATACCCAATATTTATGACAATAACTCTACATGCAGTACCTTCATCCCACTCCTTTGAGCACATGTAGCAGTTGGAATCCTTGGCCGTGCCGTCTTTCTCCGGATCAAACGGTTCCACTGGACAACTCGTGCACTCGTAACACTGCAGCAAATTTTACAGTTATACAAAAATGCATAGGACTGTATGCAAGGCAGTTCATATTTGTAGATATAAATAATGGGACAGAACTGTGCGCACAGGAAAGTTAATATATTTGTTGCGTTTATACAAAATTGGATAAAACTATATATGCAAGTTAACAATTCTGCTCAAAGATTTACACAACTGGATTGGACTATATGCAGAGATACAAATCCAACTTAGTCAAGAATACTTTGTTTGTATGGAGTTTTACGTCATTTTCAACACATGTAAGATTATATATGAAGGTCGATTTCAAAGGGGGTCGGCAAGGTGTTGGGATGATGTTCAAATGGTTTTGTATAGAGTCCTGAAGCCCCAATTATCCAAAACCCATGTTACTAAGTACACATATTGACAATATGTGTACTTAGTAACATGGGTTTTCGATGACTCTATACCAAACCATTTGAACACCATCCAACACCATGCCGACCCCTTTTGGTCAATTTTTTGTGGTGGAGGCAGACCACCCACTTTTCCTGGGTAGAACCAGTACTGTGAACCTCAGGCCATCAGTAAGAATCGACACTTCCTCACTTACAAGTCGAGCTCCCAGTGGGATTCGAACCCATATCGGTGAGAGGCGAAGATTTACAACGCAACGTCGTTAACCATTCGGCCATGGAGACGCTAACATTTCTCCTTGAAGATACACAAAACTAGATAAAACAGTATGTATACACGATAAAATGTGTAACTCCTGGATGTAGAAATAGCACAAACATTTGATGACAGACTTAAATCGGCATAACTTTCTCACAAGAGCAACACACTAGTCTTATGGTAGTATGCACCCGTAACACTGTATGAATGGTTGTAGATATATAAACTTGTAAATGACTGTACAAGACTAGTCAAGTTAACATTCCCGCTGGCCAATATACAGAAGTGATTAGACTTTAGGTCAAGGCCATTTGACATTTATGCTGGCATACAACTTCAGCCTAAAATGTGCATTAAAACACCCGATGTCCACAGGCGTTAATTAAATTTGTTTAAATGGTGTTTTACGTCATTTTTAACACATTTTAGGCCATATAATAGTCGACTTTTTTGTGGTAGAGGCAAACCGCACCCCCTTTTCCTGGGTAGAACCAGTACTGTATACCTCCCGCCATTCACAAGAATCAACACTTTCTCACTTATAAGTTGGGCAATTTTTGAAATTTACCCTCCGGTAGAAAAGTATGAAACTACTGTGCATTTCAGGGTGCCTAAACATCAAAATATGAATCAAGATTTTTGTTATTACTTCCTATATCATGTTTATTTTTCATACCTGATATGGTTAGATAGAAAGAAAATAGACGCTCATGGTCTGTATCATGTTTATTTTTCATACCTGATATGGTTAGATAGAAAGAAAATAGACGCTCATGGTCTGTATCATGTTTATTTTTCATACCTGATATGGTTAGATAGAATGAAAATAGACGCTCATGGTCTGTATCATGTTTATTTTTCATACCTGATATGGTTAGATAGAATGAAAATAGACGCTCATGGTCTGTATCATGTTTATTTTTCATACCTGATATGGTTAGATAGAATGAAAATAGACGCTCATGGTCTGTATCATGTTTATTTTTCATACCTGATATGGTTAGATAGAATGAAAATAGACGCTCATGGTCTGTATCATGTTTATTTTTCATACCTGATATGGTTAGATAGAATGAAAATAGACGCTCATGGTCTGTATCATGTTTATTTTTCATACCTGATATGGTTAGATAGAATGAAAATAGACGCTCATGGTCTGTATCATGTTTATGTTTCATACCTGATATGGTTAGATAGAATGAAAATAGACGCTCATGGTCTGTATCATGTTTATGTTTCATACCCGATATGGTTAGATAGAATGAAAATAGACGCTCATGGTCTATATCATGTTTATTTTTCATACCTGATATGGTTAGATAGAAAGAAAATAGACGCTCCTGGTCTGTTTACAATCTTGCCATAGCCATCTGTTATGCTTCACAAAACCTAAAATTCATTTTGACCCCCTTGTTTACATTGTAAAAATAAAACATTGCGGGCCTATTTTAAGAAATTGTCTTCTGCACATGTCTGTTTTTAGGGTTCGAAAGTACCAAGCAAAAAGTAGACTACGCACGGTGGTAGTGTTGTTCAACGTTCAGCACCTCCAGCAATCGATCATACTTTACTTTTATTTTAGAATAAAGAACATTATATCTAGCAAATAAAAGGAAATAGTATACTGCACTTATATTTTATTATTTACACCACTACTGGTCAACTGATTTTTTAAAGTCGCCCTACCCTAGAAAAATGGAATATTCTGCCATCGCCATTTTGGTTTTCTGCTGTCAATAAAATTACATAGGGGTCAAAATGAATTGTTGGCTTTGCAAAGCTTAGCGGACAGCTACGGCAAGATTGCAAACAGATCCAGAAGCGTCTTTTGTCATTCTATTCAATCATATCAGGTATGAAAACATATAGAAAGTAAAAAATAAAAGAATCTCGATTCATATTCGATGTCTATGCACAAAGAAATGTACAGTAATGTAAGCCACTGTTGACATATGACTGTTATGTAAACATTACCTGAGTCCTGTATCTTAAATAAATCATCTGGCCCTGCAAGTTCCCTATTTATACATAGGCACAGTGTTCATGTTCCAAAAAGTAATAGTGATGTGTGATATGGTATTAATATAGCATTAACTGTATGGTGACGCATTAGTGGAGCCATTAAACACGATTTGCGAATGTTAAACGACCCGTTTCTACCAAATTTCATTATTTCTGACAGTTTTACTCACAAACGTATTGAAATAAAACTAAATGACGTCATGTTTTTGACGGTTTAATGTC
The DNA here is from genome assembly GCA_037043455.1 of Cyrtodaria siliqua. Taxonomy (NCBI): domain Eukaryota; kingdom Metazoa; phylum Mollusca; class Bivalvia; order Adapedonta; family Hiatellidae; genus Cyrtodaria; species Cyrtodaria siliqua. Next base: position 24,880 of record JAWPHD010005008.1, read on the forward strand.
ACATGACTAGATTTGCGACAGGTTATGCACTATTTAATAGTCACACATTTTTGAATGTCTTTTTTTTTAAATACATTTTTAAATGTCAACCAAACGGATTGCAGGATTTTTGTCAAGTGCATTATGCATCTATTTAGCTGGCATATAGTTAGGAAAGTAGTATTCTCTTTCACTGATTGAACTGCATAATTCCCAATGTTTCAGTATAAGACTTCTTAAAACTGTGTCAACTTTTTCATGTTATAAATGCTTTTTAAAATCATATTTACCTGTTCCATTCTGTTTTTATTAAGTTTCATTAGTTATTTCAGGATCTGTTTTAGCATTAAGTTACCAGTTGCATGTTACCTTAATACAAGTGACATACCAGGGCTTTTTCTAGATATCCCACAGGGCCAAAAAACGGACCCGTTCCCAATACGAAATAGTGTCTTTTTTTCTCAATTATTGAAAAAAGTCCCAATCTCAATTTCTTTTTTTTGAACATATGTATGTTGTACTGATACATCCCTTATGTTACATACTAATCAATATAAGTGGTATGTTAGTGATGTAATAGTGTTCCTAATTATACCTTTTAGGCTTTTATCTCGCCCTAACTTACAAAATGTTGACATACTAGACAATTCTCAATTGGCCATTTTATCGATGAAAAAAATTCCCAATTTGGTCGTTTTTACGATAGAAATTTTCCCAAGTTTACATGGGTCCTTTTCCCCAAAATACCTGGAAAAAGCCTTGCATACGATTATACTATTGTAAACAAGAGAGGTGGGTCCGTCCGTAATAGTAAAGACTCTGCACCTAAAACTTTCTTGCCTTTCACTGCTGTCTGCCTCTGCCACAAAAAAATCAACAATCATATATGGCTTAACATGTGTTAAAAATGACATACATCATTCCAACAAACAAACAAGAGAGGAGAGTGCTGCAGATGTACTACCTGTATGCCATTAACTTCCTTATTATAGTCTGTCTCCATCCCTGCTGGCACATAACCAGGAATTATAGGCTGCTCATTCCACGTGTTCTGGAACTCATTGAACGTACCATCTCTCCAGACTGAAATGTAAAACAGGCTTTCAATATCTATGTCTCTATACGAACGGGCCATCTCTCCAGACTGAAACTCTCCAGACTGAAATGTAAAAACAGACTTTCAAGATCTATGTCCCTATATCAACGTGCCATCTCTCCATACTGAAATGTAAAACAGACTTTCAAGATCTATATCTCTATATGAACGTACCATCTCTCCAGACTGAAATGTAAAACAGACTTTCAAGATCTATATCTCTATATGAACGTACCATCTCTCCAGACTGAAATGTAAAACAGACTTTCAAGATCTATATCTCTATATGAACCTGCCATCTCTCCAGACTGAAATATATCTCTACATTAACGTGCCATCTCTCCAGACTAAAATGAAAAACAGATCTAAGTCTCTACATAATACTGTACAAAAGCAGTTTGCAAGCATTGGTGACTGTCTGCTGCCAATAGAACAGAGTTGCTACTCCTTAACCTAGACCTCAGTAGACTCAGTAGACCGCTAGCAGGTGTACACAGCCTCTTGGTGAGAAGCAAGTCTACTCACAAGAAATAATTTCATCTTAATTGCTTCCAAAATCACTAATCCCAATACAACTTCACATTGTTTTTAGAATGGTTATGTATTAATTTATACCTTTATTAGTAATTTACGAAGATTTATTCCATTTTTCAGAACAGCAATTGTATGAAAAATAAAAAATAAAAGTGCAATAATTTACTACATGACCATTTCAGGATTCTGCACTCATTTGCTGTGTTTCATTTTTAGCTAAATACTAATTAACAATACCGTATGCTATATACGGAAATTTAGAACTATGATGTTGGAGTTCTCAGAATGGCAGCTTCCATGCATATCCATTATAATATAGGAGAACCTTTTTTGTTTATCATTTAATGAGAATTCTTTCACCCTTTTCCAAGTCTTTCAGAACTCTCAATAATAAAGCTCAGTTTTTGTAAATATGTCAACACTCCCATTAAATTACCTTATTGAACAAGTTCTCTAAAAAATATAGGAATGAATGCCAATTTTAAATGGGAAACAGAGTTTAATTACCAGCGTTTTTGGAATATGGGAAATATTTCCCGTATTTAATATTTTGTGATGATATACTAGAAAAAAACTTGCTTTTTGTTTATTTTCTTTCTTTCAGTCGTTTAAGTAGTGCGTATTGATACTTATCACATAACTTACGGTGCGGGAGTGGAATAACACCATTTAAGACAAGTTATATAAGTATGCAAATAAGCCTAGTATGCGCTGTCAAAAAATAATCGATAATGTCTATGATCCAATTCCCAAGGTTTATGTCGGTTTCGGCGAGAGCCTCACATTATAACATTTTGCCAACTCGTTTAATAAATTCAATAATGAATGAGTACTCATGTAAGATCCTCTATTTATTGTGTGACGTCACACAGCTTGAACACAAAGTCTAGTAAATTACTGACATCTGTAAACAGACTGCAAACGGTCATGTTTAATTGGACAACTTACTGGGTTTTTTCGAGGGCTGGTGTGGCGCAGTCGGTAGCACGGCGGATTTGTAACCGGAGGCCCCGGTATCTATCCTCCGTGGTGCCACCGAGTTTCGTCGGTGTGTTCTTGGGCAACACACGTTCCCTTAGCCTCGTCCGTCGGATGGGGACGTAAACCAGGCGGTCTTGTGTATCGGTCTATCTTCCGAGCACGTTAAAGAACCATAGGAATCTATTCGATAATAAGAGTAGGGCACGGTTTCCGGATTCCTATGTATCCTTCCCCTCTCTCTGGGGCGGCTCTAAATAACCTATACTGTGTTGATGAGCCGTTAAACAACATTCAATTTAATTTTATTATTAATTATTATTATTATATATTTTTATACATTAAAACATTATTTTTTTTATTAAATTTATTTTTTGGTATTGAAAATTAATGTTGTTGTTGTATTGACCTATTTTTAGATTTTTGGGTTTTGTTTTGGATTTATATAACAAATTAGGTCAAAATAAGTAGTTTCTGGCTACTGTGAAATATCTCCCAGAGCTCTGAGAAGATATATATAACGTTTCTATTCACTGGATACTACTATAAATCATCACGATATATGTAATATACTTGGTTTGCACACATGCTGTTTGGTTACTTCTTTTGTACCAGACTTACCTCCAGCTGCTATACCATTCATATCATGATCACAGTCAGGGCCTCCTGTCGGGTTCTGCCACGGATACTGGACCAGCTCCATGGCGAACCCTCGCTGGAATGTCTGGTAAAGGTCCGTCTTGAACTGTATGGTGAGTATGTTGGCACAGGTGGTATACACAAGGTTGCCAATCTGAGACTCGGTGAGTGTACCGCACATTCCCGTCGCAAAATTAATACCCTTTAAAAGCTTGGCGTTGTCACATCGCTCCGCTGGAGAATGAGGAAAACCATTTACTCAAATCAACCATGCATTAAAGTCCCTATCCTGACATCCACAGGCACATTTTACAACAGATGTACACCGTTTTTTTAACTTAGTGACGAGGTGGCATATAACTTACATATTTTGAGAATCCAAACTTTATAGACACAATATAAATGGCTTTAACTGCCCACGCCAAACCCCAAAACTGGCCTTGAGCGTTAAATTAAGAGTAACCAACTCATAATTCATTTTACGCATATTCAATCAGGGGTATTTTAAGAACTTGTGAATAAACCTATACTTTTAAATTATTATATGAACTGAACACCTGGATAGTTTTGGATAAATGGTTTTGTAGTGTAATTTTGCTGTTAGTGGGCGGGTAAGTTTTTTTAAAGTAGGACCAACACGTCTCACAAGTCAATTCAACCATGATTTAAAGGGACACACGGCAATCTTGATTTTTAAAAACTAACGGCGTCCCGTTAGTTTTTCTCGTAACTTGCATTTGTTCAATCATTAATATTAATTGTTAGAATAATTCAAAGCAAATTGTTTTTACATATTGTTGACTTTTGATAATATTGCACCAATAATATATTTAAAAAATATGTAGAATAATGAATAAATTGAATTCTCATTTTTTTATTTAATTATATCCAAGCAGTTTTAAAGTCAAAATGATACAGTATTATTAATCGCTGTTTTATTGTATTGCCTGATATAAAACTCCAGATTGCCATGTGTCCCTTTAAAGTAGGACCAACACATCATGACATTTTACTAGTCTTAGCCCTGATTGATTAAGCCTAACCCCCACACTAATAATTTCATATATCTTACCCCATACCCAACCAAGTTACCAATCTCATATTAATTACCACCACCTCACCCAACCACCAAATTACCATTTTTCTACTCCCACCCAAACAGATTATGCCGGTAATAATAATGACCGGGTATGGAGTTTAAAAAGTAATGAAGTAACCAAGATAAATGTTGAATTGGATTATATAGTCGCACCAACAGCTAAGGTCATATGGCGACTTTCCAGCTTCCATTGGTGGAGGAAGACCCCAGGTGCCCCTCCGAGCAATGTTCGTGCACGGGCGGGCACCTGGGTAGAACCACCGACGTTCCGCAAGCCAGCTGGATAGCTTCCTCACATAAAGATTCCTAGGCTCCTGAGGGATCGAACCTACAGCGGTGAGGGGCAAGTGATTTCAAGTCAGAGACGTTAACCACTCGGCCACGGACGCCCCTTCAAGATAAATGTAAAACTTGACTATAAATTAAGGGAATTTGAAAAGAAAACAAGAGGCCCAAGAGGGCCTGTGGACGCTCTACTGGCTAACATGGCTCTTATAACATCAATGAAGCGAGTGACTGCCATTTATGTTTTATTGGAAGTTTCGAGCAAAAAACAGCTTTTTGACTAAATCAAGGGCCATAACTAAAGAATCTGGTAAAGCTTGGTAAAGATCAGATGAAAAATAAAGGCCCTACCGTATTAATGAGGCAAAATATAGCATTTTTAACTAAATCAAGAGCCATAACTCCTCTGTTACTGGTCCGACTGGTCCAACATAGAAAAAAAAAAAAAAAAAAAAAATATATATATATAAAAAAAAAAGAATTTAAAAAAAATAAATTAAAAAAACAACAACAAAAAACAATGTAAACAAATTAAAAGCCATAAATCTGCTAAAGTTTGGTTAAGATCAGATGCAAAATAATACATGAGAGCTCTGTGCCATGTGGTTCCAGAGAAGAAGATTTTTTTCAGTGTTGGCCTATACAAGCCTAAGTAAAACTGTGACCCCCAGGGTGGGGCCAAATGTGACCAATGGGTCACCATTTGAACAAACTTGGTAGAAGACCATAATAGCAAATGCAAAATATTAAACCTCTGGCTCTTGCAGTTTCAGAGAAGAAGTTTTTTTAAGTTTTTCCCTATACATGTCTATGTAAAACATGTGACCCTTGGGGCGGGGTCAAATGTGACCCGAGGGTCACCATTTGAACAAACTTGGTAAAGGACCATAAGCTTATAGCAAATGCAAAATATTAAACCTTTGGCTATTGCAGTTCCAGAGAAGAAGATTTTTTTCAGTTTTTCCCTAAACAAGCATTTATGTAAAACTGTGACCCCGGGGCGGGGCAAGATGTGACACCAGGGTCACCATTTGAACAAACTTGGTAAAGGACCATAAGCTTATAATAAATGTCAAATATCAAACCTCTGGCTCTTGTAGTTTCCGAGAAGAAGATTTTTAAAAAAAAGATCCTATATAAGTCTATGTAAAACTGTGACCCTTGGGACGGGGACAAATTTGACCACAGGGTCAGCATTTGAACAAACTTAGTAGTGGACCATAAGCTGATGCTACATGTAATACATGAGAGCTCTGTGCCATGTGGTTCCAGAGAAGAAGATTTTTTTTCATTTTTGCCTATACAAGCCTATGTTAAACTGTGACCCCCGGGGTGGGGCCAAATGTGAGCCCTGGGTCACCATTTGAACAAACTTGGTAGAGGACCACAAGCTTATACCAAATGCAAAATATTAAACCTCTGGCTCTTGCAGTTTCAGAGAAGAAGATTTTTTAAGTTTTTCCCTATACATGACTATGTAAAACATGTGACCCTTGGGGTGGGGCCAAATGTGACCCCAGGGTCACCATTTGAACAAACTTGGTAGAGAACCACAAGCTTATAGCAAATGCAAAATATTAAACCTCTGTCTCTTGCAGTTTCAGAGAAGAAGATTTTTTAAGTTTTTCCCTATACATGTCTATGTAAAACATGTGACCCTTGGGGCGGGGCCAAATGTGACCCGAGGGTCACCATTTGAACAAACTTGGTAAAGGACCATAAGCTTATAGTAAATGCAAAATATCAAACCTCTGGCTGTTGTAGTTTCCGAGAAGAAGATGAAGAAAAAAATCCTATATAAGTCTATGTAAAATTGTGACCCCCGGGGCAGGGACAAATTTAACCCCAGGGTCACCATTTGAACAAACTTAGTAGAGAACTATAAGCTGATGCTACATGTAATACATGAGAGCTCTGTGCCTTGTGGTTTCAGAGAAGAAGATTTTTTAAAGTTTTTTCCTATATGTCTATATGAAAAACATGCAAAACCTCAATATACAAACTTTGGACCCCCGGGGCACGGCCATTTTTGACCCCGGGGACTTTATTTGAACAATCTTGATAGTCTAGGCATTGGCGATCATTTTAAAAGAAAAACTGTTGAAATCTGTCTGGCGGTTCTGGAGAAGAAGATTTTTTAAGGTTTCGACCATATATGGTAATGGCAGCCATCTTGGATGTAGCGCTGACCTAATTTTAACAAATCTAAAAAGCATTCATCTAAGGATCATCCATGTGAAGTTTGGTCAAAATTAGCCAAGCGGTTTCTGAGGAGAAGTCGTTTGAAGAAAAGTTAACGGACGGACGACGGACAACACACCATCCCATAAGCTCTGCTGGCCCCTGGCCCTTGGCCAGTAGAGCTAATGAAGATCAGTCAAACTGATCTACATGTACTTTTGGTAGGAACATATTGCCGTCATCTAGAAGTAAATGTGTATGAAGTATGGTGCTCTACGGCTGTTGTTATGTGAGAAATGGAGTCACCGAACAAAGTACATGGCAACCAAGTTGAAAAAAAATGGCATTCTGTGTTAAAATTCATAACAAAGTTAGTTTAAACATATTTTATTCATTGTCTTTACAAGTTAAGCATATAATACAACAAATAAAGGATTGGAACGGAAGTGCAATGCTTATTAAGTTCCTTTCCTTACCATGTTTGTATGTAACACTGTTATGGCAGACTTATTATACATTACTTAAGAAGTGAAAATATATAGAAACAAAATATTTCTTATACAATGGAAAATGTTATCAAGATTTAGAAGGGAAAGCATGATTGGAAGCCAAAATACTAGGGCACTTGTCTTTACGAGTTCTTCTTACAAATGATAAAGTATGCATGTGTAACGTTTCACTGAAATCTGAGATATGCATGAGCTAACTGAAAAAAGTTAACCCGCGCTGACGTGGATGCAGATGCTGATGCTGGAGCGAGTAGAATAGCTACTCATTTCTTCGAAAAGTTGAGCTAAAAATCGATATTGATTAGAAAAACAATGACATAATTGATTGTTCCACTGACCTCCTTTCTATCCCTTTTATATCTATTAGAAATGAGTGCCTGTGGAATTAGTGATAAAAACAAATCTAATGGGCAAACGCAAGCCATCACAGATCATAATAGTGGTAAAATTAATATTTAAATGACCTTTAATGTTGAAAACTGAGCTCTGAACCATTGAATCTTACTTACCGTCATACATTTTCAGAAAGTCGGGACATTTTATTTGTGTAAAATTTGCATTTGCCTCCCCTTCCACGTCAAACTTGGTTATACGTATTGACCACTGCCAACCAACTTTTCCTATGAGGGTGACCACACAGTTTCTGTCTGGCTCATAAGATGTCTACAACAAGAAGAACTAAAACTGTCAATAACAGGCCCTAGTTAGACATAGCTGAAAAGATATACATGTAGTTCTGCCAGAACAAGCTATCTTTCATGACAGGCTTTGTGATCTTAAAAAAATAAAAATGCAAAAAGCTGTTAGTACATTTAAAGAGCATTTTAATCTCTGACCCATCCACCAGGCACCACGGGTCAAACACAATTCTAAAACCAACTTGCATATCCTCAACCCCTAGGGGATTACAAATGCATATACATGTACTTAGTTTCCACATCCAGTGCACTCGTTTGGCCATTTCCCTCCCCTAAAAGTATATAAGCCACATCCAGGGCACTCGTTTGACCATTTCCCTCCCCTAAAAGTATATGAGCCGAACACGCGAAAACGACCCCTCAGACAAAATGTTGTCGTTTTATGTGTTTTGATGTTTATGAACCCCGGTGATTATCTCCTTCTTTTATGTTGATATCTTAATTAAAAATTATGTTATCTCAATTTGAAAATTAAAGATTGTACTCACCATTAATTATGATGTTGACGTCGGCATCCTGGACGACGTCGTTGATTAAATAACAACAAAAAACATAAACAATTACCAGTTTCTATAGCAGCAACTATTTATATTAAGAAAACATATTCCCTATGATATAATAATTAGGTAAAACACGGAAGTGACGAGAAATTTGATTAGTAATTTATCGATTACCGACCGTTGTCATAAATTGTTACTTTATGAAGTTGTCGTCTAAACGTCCGAAGGGACGTTTTCGTGTGATGCGGCTCAATTATATTTTCCCCCTTTTCCTGTGATAATTCCCCTCTTAAAACAAGAGGCCCAAGAGGGCCTGTGGACGCTCTACTGGCTAACATGGCTCTTCTAACATCAATGAAGTGAGTGACTGCCATTTACATTTTTTTGAAAGTTTCGGGCAAAAAACAGCTTTTTAACTAAATCAAAGGCCATAACTAAAGAATCTGGTAAAGTTTGGTAAAGATCAGATGAAAAATGAAGGCCCAACCGTATCAACGAGGCAACATATAGCATGTTTAACTAAATCAAGAACACCTCTGTTACTGGTCCGACTGGTCGAACATAGAGCTAAAAAAAAAAAAAATTGCAAAAAAAAAAAGAAATTCAAAAAATTGCAAAAAAAAATTGCAAAAAAAATAAAAAAAATTGCAAAACATTTCAAAAAAAAGAGAAGATATTTCAAAAAAAAAAAAGCTCAAAAAAAAAAAAGCTCAAAAAAAAAATTCAAAAAAAAATATTTCAAAAAAAAAAATTCAAAAAAAATTAATAATTCAAAAAAAAAAATCTCTATACATGTCTATGTAAAACATGTGACCCGAGGGTTACCATTTGAACAAACTTGGTAAAGGACCATAAACTTACAGCAAATGCAAAATATTAAACCTCTGGCTCTTGCAGTTCCAGAGAAGAAGATTTTTTTCAGTTTTTCCCTATACAAGCATTTATGTAAAACTGTGACCCCCGGTGCGGGGCCAGATGTGACCCCAGGGTCCCCATTTGAACAAAATTGGTAAAGGACCATAAGCTTATAGCACCAGCAAAATATTAAACCTCTGGCTCTTGCAGTTTCAGAGAAGAAGATTTTTTAAGTTTTTCCCTATACATGTCTATGTAAAACATGTGACCCTTGGGGCGGGGCCAAATGTGACCCCAGGGTCACCATTTGAACAAACTTGGTAAAGGACCATAAGCTTTTAGCAAATGCAAAATATTAAACCTCTGGCTCTTGCAGTTCCAGAGAAGATTTTTTTTCTTCAGTTTTTCCCTCTACAAGCATTTATGTAAAACTGTGAATCCCCGGGGCAGGGCCAGATGTGACCCCAGGGTCCCCATTTGAACAAAATAGGTAAAGGACCATAAGCTTATAGCAACACCAAAATATTAAACCTCTGGCTCTTGCAGTTTCAGAGAAGAAGATTTTTTAAGTTTTTCCCTATACATGTCTATGTAAAACATGTGACCCTTGGGGCGGGACCAAATGTGACCCCAGGGTCACTATTGTCACTATTTGAACAAACTTGGTAAAGGACCATAAGCTTATAATAAATGTAACATATCAAACCTCTGACTCTTGTAGTTGGCGAGAAGAAGATTTTTAAAAAAAAAATCCTATATAAGTCTATGTAAAACTGTGACCCTCGGGGCGGGGACAAATTTGACCCCCGGGTCACCATTTGAACAAACTTAGTAGAGGACCATAAGTTGATGCTACATGTATTTCATGAGAGCTCTGTGCCATGTGGTTCCAGAGAAGAAGATTTTTTTCAGTTTTTCCCTATACAAGCCTATGTAAAACTGTGACCCCCGGGGTGGGGCCAAATGTGACCCCTGGGTCACCATTTGAACAAACTTGATAGAGGACCACAAGCTTATAGCAAATGCAAAATATTAAACCTCTGGCTCTTGCAGTTTCAGAGAAGAAGATTTTTTAAGTTTTTCCCTATACATGTCTATGTAAAACATGTGACCCTTGGGGCGGGGCCAAAAGTGACCCGAGGGTCACCATTTGAACAAACTTGGTAAAGGACCATAAGCTTATAGTAAATGCAAAATATCAAACCTCTGGCTCTTGTAGTTTCCGAGAAGAAGATTTTTTAACAAAAAATCCTATATAAGTCTATGTAAAACTGTGACCCCCGGGGCGGGGACAAATTTGACCCCAGGGTCACCATTTGAACAAACTTAGTAGAGGACCATAAGCTGATGCTACATGTAATACATGAGAGCTCTGTGCCTTGTGGTTTCAGAGAAGAAGATTTTTTAAAGTTTTTTCCTACATGTCTATATGAAAAACATGCAAAACCTCAATATACAAATTTTGGACCCCCGGGGCACGGCCATTTTTGACCCCGGGGACTTTATTTGAACAAACTTGATAGTCTAGGCGTTGGCGATCATTTTAAAAGAAAAACTGTTGAAATCTGTCCAGCGGTTCTGGAGAAGAAGATTTTTTAAGGTTTCGACCATATATGGTAATGGCAGCCATCTTGGATGTAGCATTGACCTAATTTTAACAAATCTAAAAAGCATTCAACTAAGGATCATCCACGTGAAGTTTGGTCAAAATTAGCCAAGCGGTTTCTGAGAAGAAGTCGTTTGAAGAAAAGTTAACGGACGACAGACGACAGACGACAGACAGACGACGGACGACGGACAACACAGCATCCCATAAGCTCTGCTGGCCCTTGGCCAGTAGAGCTAAAAACAACAATATATATATATTTTTATTAGAATTTTTTAAACTCCAATGCAGGAAAACAGCATACTTTTTGCAATTTGAAATGGTACATTTTTGGTGCCACTTAAATAATAAAAAACAACACTAGTTTGTGTTTCTTAGAAATCCCCCTTTGATATGAAAACAATGCAAAATTCCCCTTCCTGAGGGCCCTGGCCCCAGTCCCATAAAAGCTGACTAGTGCCCAAATGTCATTACCCTCATAAAATAAAAATAACAGGTTTGCAAGCAGTGTGACATACTTCCGTCCAAACTACCAAGACATAATCAAAGCAAATGCCATTAACTGAAAAAAAGATGATTCATGACTGTTTTTTTGCATGTTACGCAATTATTGCAGTTGCTAATGGATACAAACCTGCTCAACGGTTTGTGATATGACTTGATACACATCCTTTTCTTGAAGTAAGCGTACAGTTGGGTTCCAAATGGTACTGCATACTCCTTTCTCATTCTGTATTAGTACTGTTGTGTCTGCAACGAAAAAACACAACCTAGTCTAGTGGCTGTTCCACAGAATATCAGACCATGTATTGTATCACAGAATATCAGACCATGTATTGCATCACAGAATACCAGACCATGTATTGTATCAAAGAATATCAGACCATGTATTGTATCACAGAATATCAGATCATGTATTGTATCAAAGAATGCCAGACCATGTATTGTATCACAGAATATCAGACCATCTGTCCGATCTGGCTGGTTTTCGAACTTTTCGAGCTTTCATTGTTATTAACAATCTGTTACAGTTTGGTAAACATCGGATGAAAAATGAAGGCCCTATCGTCTTAAAGAGGCAAAATGCAGCATTTTAAACTAAATGAAGGGCCATAACTCTGGTGTTACTGGTCCGATCTGGCTTGTTTTCAAAATTGTCTGATCTTTTATTGATATTAGTAATCCGGTAAAGTTTAATAAAGATCAGATGAAAAACAAACGCAATATCAGGGTTCTGGAAATATTTTGAAAATCCACTGGCCCTGGGCAAGTGGATTTTCAAAAGTCACTTGCCCTGCCCATAATGTCACTTGCCCCACATTTAAGAACACCATTATTCGTGTTAAACAGGACGTACCACCACATATTATTTGGACCACTATACTTAGTTGGAAAAGAAAGGGAGAATGTATTTTATTGTATTACTGGGTAGTTAATACATTGTATTTATTCATATAAAATAATCAAACGTTTGCATTTTCTTCTTTGTGTCTATTACATATTTGTGTTACTTAAATGATGAATGTGATAGTATACAAACTCATTTTATTCTCCCACCCAACCAATTCCTCCCCACCCCCACCCTCCACACACAACACCTCATTATTTTTGATGACCATCCAAAAACATTGCTTGACAGCTAGTGTATGGAACTTTTAATGTCCCAAACCCCAACACACAACCCCATTATTTTTGATGACCATCCAAAAAAATTGCTTGACAGCTAGTGTATGGAACTTTTAATGTCACAGTGTGTACAATTAAGCAGTTGACAGAAAAAGAAGCTATTGTGTTCATTTAAATGTGTGACAAGCAAAGAAACGAGACAAAAACGTTAATTAAAAATATTCACTTAGCCCCCAATATCTGTAACGTTCCTACGCCTTTGTATTTGAACTAAAGGGAAATAGATGAAAGCAAGAGGCATGAATAGGGTTTTCCATAGGAATTGTTTAAGAACTACTAGCAGTAAGCTTATTTATCAAAAACGAAAGTTCAGAACTTGAGGAAAAGGTTCCGTGATTGTTTTTAAATTGCGAAAATCCATGACATGCGCATATCGCTAAGTTTTGCAACTTATTTGTGTAGTATGCACTTCCAATATACATTTAATTATCAATGGAATACACCAAATAACGATTGCTTCGAGTAAGAGAAAATGTATATTCGTTAAGAAAAAACTTCGGCTAGATTATCTAAACAAAAACATAACGTCACGTGGGTCTGTAGATCATTATTTTGACACATTAATTTGCAAATTAAGAAAGAGTTTTCTGTATTTCATTTTGATTGATGGAAAGGCCAAATGACGTTTAGAGATTATCTGGAAATAATTTCTGCTAATTTATGGTTGGAAGGTCACGGACATGATTGCCGCGATCTCATTGGACGATCGACACAAATCTGACGATCGTGTCGGGGTGTTGTTTTCAAACGGTGTGAAACGCACGTGGGTTAATTACTTGTTTATTGAAATAATGACACAAACTTAGCTGCCGGGGCAAGAATGTTGATTGTACCGAAAGTTGTTTGATCTTATTAACAATCGCTAGCGGCAGAAAAAACAGCGGCCAGTTTTATTCAGTTATCAAATTCTGATTAGCACGCCACTTGATTTGTTCTGGAATGGAAACGTCCAGTCGGGCAAGTGGCGGGCAACCAGATTTGCGAAGGACACTTGCCCGCACTCAAAATCCACTTGCCCGGGGCGTCGGGCAACCGTATTTAAAGAAACCCTGAATATCATCTTGAGGCAAAATATAGCATTTTTAACTAAATCAAGGGCCATAACTCTGGTATTACAGGTCCGATCTGACTGGTTTTCGAACTTGTCCGAGCTATCATTGGTATTAACAAAAGGTAAAGTTTGGTAAAGATCAGATCTATGAAAAATGAAAGCCCTATCGTCTTAATGGGACAAAAGTTAACGACGGACGATGGACGGACAACTCGCCATCCCATAAGCTCTACTGGCCAAAAATCGACTGTGCTCTACTGGCCAAAAATCGACTGTCATATATATAGCGTACATATCCTGTGTTGAAAATGACATAAATCACCATACAAACAAAAAAAAATTTTTTTTTAGTCGTAATTTCCACTTTTGTCATATCATGTAAACTTGTGGTCTATTTTTCTTTTGTTTTATTCAATGTATAATTTTAAACTACTACAGGTTTTGAAATGTTACCTGGAAGCTGAGAGATGACAGCCTTAATCATTAATAAAACAACAAACAGAACTGAACATTTCGTCCAGGAAGCAAAGACGTCCATTTTAAAGCTTTATTTACAATCAATAAAAAGCTTGGAAATTTATATCAATGCAATACGATTGTGTAAGAAAGCATCGTGAAGACGTAGACTAAAACTGGTTTAAGCATTTCGCCCCCAAATCAGTTCGTTCTCAAAGATCCACGTTTGAATCAAAGATATTTTGAACGCAGGTCTTACGATGGTTTAAATTGTCTTGATGGTTATGTTAAGAAAAATACATTGTAGTTGATGCTGTGCGCGGATGATAATGTTATTTTTACAAAATTTAATTTCTGAGCTAATAATTGGCAACACTCAGAAGAGTTGCTGGCCTCAGAAGAGTTGCATTATGCCAAGGATTTTTTAAAAGAGATTTCACCATATTTATTGTGAATCTTTCGCTGTTAAAAAATCTTCGAGAAGATACATTCCAAATAAGTTATTTTATTTCACACCTGTATAAATCCAGTGCATTAAGAAGAGCTAGTTCACTGATATTAAAATATAACCAATCTCTCTGTCTTTTTAATAATGTGACAGTCCCATGTGTCCGCTATTGTATGCAAAACTGTTGCTTAAATATAACCCATATATATTAGTTATTCTCCATCTGGTATCTAGAGTCCCGGAAATCCATATTCAGTAGATGTGAAGTCAAAAAACACACTCAAAAAAACGCAACAAGTCAAGTAACTTTTATTTAAAGTCTGCAGGGAATAAAATCAACATAAGCTATTGGTAAGCTTTTGAACCGATATGTGTAAAACCATAGTGCCGACAATAGATTTAATTCAGGTTTAAAAAATAGGAAGAAAAATGGTAACAAACAATACCATTTAAATATAATCTCTTACTCAGCACTGGCATCCTAGGTGATTGGGCAGTCCCTACCAGTACCTTCAGTGTCCGCCACCACTACTTTTATTGTTTGAGTTAAATTTCCAGCCAGATAAACAGCACATTGAAATAAAACATAAAGCATATTTGAGGTTATCACATGCAAATTAATATTATAATATGCACACCCATGACGTTATGAGGTAGGGCAGTCCCCACACTCATTCTGTCATGGAGTATTTAAAGGGGATGATGCACTATTTTCAAACAAGGTTTATTTTAAAGGGCTCTGAACAACTTTAAAAAAGCTGAAAAAATTATCAAAATGCCATGAAAAATACAGGAGATATGACCTATTGAAAAGTTAAAAAAGAAAACATAAATGGAGGCTGCCATCTCGGAACGATGACGTCATCGCGCCTTTTTACCATATATGGCATAGTGACAAAATGTATTTTAAAGCAAAGAAAATCACCGCAAATGAAAAATAACCATACAATTGACACATTTTACATCTATATATTTAATTATATTTAATCAATTTGCAGTGATTTTCTTTGCTTTAAAATGTGTTTTGTCAATATGCCATATATGGTAAAATGGCGCAATGACGTCATCGTTCAAAGATGGCTGCCGCCATTTATGTTCTTTCAAATTTTCAATAGGTCATATCTTCTTTGTTTTTCATGGCATTTTGATAATTCTTTCAGCTATTTTCAAGTTTTTCAGAGCCCTATTAAATAAATAGTGTTTGAAAATAGTGCATCAACCCCTTTAAAGTAATGATATCAGAAGCAAACCAACATAAAATAAAAACTCAGCAGGAACATAAGTACCTAGGACGTGGCAATAGGCAACACAAAAAAGGCATGCATATATTTAAAGCAATTTAAAGCAATACAACAAGAATATGGCAAAAGTACAACTTAACAATACTAATAATTTGTGTCAGCCCATTACGATTATGTATGAGTAAAGGCATAGCATTTGCAGTCTGCCATTCCATAAGGATATCTGATTTTAAAAATGCTTGAAATCTGTAGTAATTATATATCCTTCTGGTAGTGAGTTCCGCAACACTGGGGCGGCATACCGTAAGCTATTCTTACCATACGTTGTAGTCTACATAAGGCACATGTAACATATTTATATATCTAAAGTTATAAGAGCTGTCTTTTCTAATTATTAAAGTCATTTAGAGCTGGAGGAGCCATTGTATTTAACATTTTAAAAGTTTCTATTGCAATATTGCGTATTCCCCACTTATATGTAGATTAATGAAGGTAGCTTTGTCTTATCTAAAAGTAGTTTGTATAAACTTTATAGTCATCATTTGTACTATGAGAAGATAACTCTTAACAATTAAACTCAGTGAGTCATTCACGATTTATCTCACGATTTTATTTTAGTTAAAACTAAATTGAAACAGTAACGTTACTGTTTTTATAATGTACATGTGTTTTTCAAATACTATTTTGCACAGTTTATAATGTTGACAGATCTTGTTTTTGCTCTTTTTAATTAATAATAACATGGATATACAGGTGTATGTAGATCTATAATAATTATAAAACATTTGGTTAGAATAATCATGGATTGATATGTACACTGGATTTGAAACTCCCTATACGCCCCTTGTTAATTCCCGATTTATCCGCCGAATGGTCAATAAGCTGGTTTCCTGATTATTCTGCGGTAAACAACAGGGTACCTGCCAGGGTAACAGGTGCGCTGTGGCCATTTTTGACTCGACCGATTATCCTGAAATGAGATGTTGACATAAACCTGAATTATTAACATACTACTTCACGATCTATTTCAAATATCGAGCTAAGTTATTTAAATCTGATGTATTGCTTTTAGTTTATTGAAAGAAATTATGGAATTCATACTATAACTTGGGTTTTAGCGGCGAAAATACGCTCGATAGCCGTGTTGATTTTTCTTTTTTCTACAGTTTTCGCCATTTGCGGCTTGAAATCGAGAGTGTACATTTTTTGAAAATTTAACTTCTCTTTTATTTACGTTACGATATTCAAAGTAATTATTCCTTCGTAATGTCATTATTGTGTAGAGCTGCTTGCCTGTCTTGGATTTCTGTATAGCCTTTGTTTTGTTCGCAAATTACGCAGTTGAATTTGGTTGAAAATTCATAAATTCTTTTTCTAGTTTGCGAATTCAACAAATTGCGGCGTGAAATCGAGAATGTACATTTTTTTTTATAAAATTTAACTTCTCTTTCTTTTACGTTACGATATTCAAAGCAATTATTCCTTCGTAATGCCATTATTGTGTAGAGCTGCTTGCCTGTCTTGGATTTCTGTATATCCTTTGTTTTGTTCTTAAATTACGCAGTTGAAATTGGTTGAAAATTCAACAATGAATCGCCTTCATTTTTCATAAATGTATAAACGTTCTATGTGAAACTCCTGTTTTATTTATGGTTCGATATTCAAAATAATTATTCCTTTGTATAGATTTGAATGACGGCCTTGGATTTATGTATAGCCTTTGTTTTCGTCTCAAATTATGCTGTTTAAGTTGGTTAAAAAATAGTATTACGATGCGATACCTGTGTATTCGATATGACACGTTTGACTTTTGGGGTACTTGCGTGCAATAAAATAGAAAAATTATATCGATCACCAACATCCTGTTATTTGGAACACAAAACAACCCTTTGAATTACATCTGTTACCGCCCTTCTAAGGGGACAATATGCCGAAATATCGCGCACGACCACCTTGTATATTCGGTATGACACCTCTGACTTAGGGGTGGAAGGGTGTAATAAAAAAAGACACGTCGATCGCACTGTATATTCGGTATCGAACGGTGTTAATTAGAAGGCGCCTGATGTGCAATATGGAACAATAGACCACTAAATCCATCATAGTTTAATTAAACAAGGCAACTGAAGCCAAAAGAGTCACATGATCATTGTCGCAGTTTCACTTACGGTCATATTATTTATTTTGTTTATTAAAGTTAAAACAGAAGTCACTTTATAGAATGAAGAATATTCTCTCAGCTTGTATTTGAATTAGCCAGCTAGTTTAAATACTTTTCCCAGAAGAAATAATACAATAACGACATATATATATATATATATATTTAATGTGTCGAGTCACGTCACTGTCGCAGTTCACATACGGTCAAACGAACATAATTGTTCTTATTTAGTTCGTTTTTAGTAAAGTTTAAACAGACATCACTGCATAGAACAAAGAATTATCTTTCAGCTCGTATTTGAATTATCCAGCTACCTTATATACTCTTCCCAAAATAAACAAATCAGCAACGATATGTAAATATATATTTTTTAAATTTGCCGAGTCACGTCACTGTCGCAGTTTCACATACGGTCAAACGAACGTAATTTTTGTTATTTAGTTCGTTTTTTGTAAAGCTAAAACCAACATCACTGTATAGAATAAAGAATTATCTTTCAACTATTCTTTGAAATAGCCGGCTATCGTAAATACTTTTCCCAAAACAAATAAATTAACAACGATATGTTTACTAGGTTTTCTTACATTTGATCAATTCGTAAGACGGTGCGTAACTTAGCGCAATGCGCATGCGCCATAATACCTTACCTGTACGCGCAAGTATTCATGGGTAAATTATTTTTCGGCGGATAAATTGGATTTACGACATGTTTCAAATCCAGTGTATACATAAAAATCCATGGAATAATAGAGTTGTGAAATATAGAGGTCATTAAACAGGGCTGTGTGCAAAGCTGAATTAAAATGGACTCGTACCCAGCAGTCAGGTTCCATATTTGGACGAGGTGAAGAGCCTCGTCCAAATATGGCTCTTCACCTCGTCCAAATATGGGTTATGTCTGCGTCTCCGTGGCCGAATGGTTAACGACGTTGCGTTGTAAACCTTCGCCTCTCACCGCTGCGGGTTCGAATCCCACTGGGAGCTCGACTTGTAAGTGAGGAAGTGTCGATTTTTACGGATGACGGGAGGTGTACAGTACTGGCTCTACCCAGGAAAAGTGGGTGGTCGGCCTCCACCATAAAAAATCGACCGTCATATATAACCTTACATGTGTTGAAAATGACGTAAGACAACATACAAACAAACAAATGTCTGCTGGGTACTCGTGCAGTGGAATTCAGTTTTGTACTCAACACTGAAAAATAACGTCATAGTATCGCCGACTTCAAGTACTTAACCAGTAGTAAAAGAACATTTAATTTATATCAACGTTAATCAAGATTGTGCCAGGCACGTTATGGTGCTAGCGGGGTAAGAAGTTTGAGTATAGCGCTTTTAATTAAAAAAAGTGCCATAACTAGATGTATTTAATACCCGATATTGGTAGTTTTCGGATATTTCCGAGCTTTCTTTTATATAATACTCTGACAACGTTTGATAAAGATCAATTTCAAAATGAAGGTGCTAGAATGTTATCATGGCAGACAACAGTACTTTTCATTAAAATAATAGTTTACTCCGATATTGATTGTATCGGACTTGTGCGAGCTTCACAAAGGCCTTGACAAAGTTGAGTAAATAGCAATATCAAAATAAGTTAACAATGCAGAACGTAATAGCTTCCATTAAAATAAAGGTCGCAACTCTGTTGATTTTATCATGGAGTCGTATTAAATTACACTGGCTATTTTGCTTTAAATATGGGAAAGCATTAAAAGCTATGAATCTTTAAATAAGAAAATGATAAGTAAAACCTTAAACCTCTTTTTAATTATTTGATGCTATTGTCTCAGCGGAGGCAAGTCTGATGTCGTAGAGGAGATAGCTATGCATTTGTTTATGTAAAAATATAATAAAATGACTTTGTAATTATGATTTACATTTCGGGTCCGCTTAAAAATAGAGATGAGTTTGCCTACATGGCTCTTTGCGCTCATATTCTTCTAGTAAAACACATGACAAACAAAATAATGTTTTTGACTTTTTAATTTAACTCTAACTTTCCGGGACCGTTTGTTGAAACCATTATATCACACTGATCATACCTTAAATTTGGTATAGAAAACATAACTAAGCATTTGTTTAAAGGGACACACGGCAACCTTGAAAAGTGTGTGTGTGTTTCTAAGGATTGTAGTCCTTCCGCCTACGACAGGCGTCCTACCCGACGCTTATAGGCACAATGGAGTTTGGACTTTTATCTGTGTGTTTTTGTGTGTGATGTGATGTCTACTTGAAGCATCGAACTCAATGGTTTCTTTATAGTGCTACTACACTAGAATACCCTTGAGTGTGTGTGTATTTCTAAGGATTATAGTCCCTCCACCTACGACAGGCGTCCTACCCGTTTATTATAGGCACAATGTCTGGACTTTTATCTGTGTGTTGTTGTGTGATGTGATGATATGTCTACTTGAAGCAGCGAACTCAATGGTTTCTTTATAGTGCTGCCACACTGGAATACCACGCCGTAGTAGACATGATACACCCACCCACCAAGTCACATTATTCTGACACTGGTCAATCAGTCGTAGCACTACCCATTATTTGCTCGTCAGGCAAGGGTTACAACTGACTACTCCATTTTTAAAGTCTTTGGTATGACGCGGTCAGGGGACTCGAACCCACGACCTCCCGAATGCAAGGCAGACGCTATAACCACTACACCACAATGCTTCGGTGGAATACCCTGGAAGTGGGTGTCTAGATATATATATATCCAGGATCATGTTTATTTTTTACCTGGTTACATTTAAATAAATACAATTTTAAGTATTCTCTTCTTCGTCTGATTCTACTATAAGTTTTAATATATTATTGGTGCAGTAATATCAAAACTGAATACCATGCAAATACAATTGGCTTAATATTATTCTTATAATTAATATTAATGATTGAACAAATGCAAGTCATGCAGAAAAACTAGCGGGACTCCGTGAGTTTTAAAACAATCAAGATTGCCGTGTGTTCCTTTAATGAACACGGAACTGTTTAAACATTTACATGACTGCAGGAACGTTTCATACACGTTCCTGGTGACTGATTATTACTAACAAGATTGTTCATTTGGAAGACAATAAATGTCATACCCTAATATTTGATTTTGCATGCAATGTTATTTAAAATAGTTGTGTAACATATCAAGTAACCCTGCAATCATGAGTGTGAATTAGGTTGACCTGAAAAATAAATTGGAAACCGATTACCGAAAGAGGGTTGCTGGACTACATATCAAGTTGATGGTAATACGTTAATAGTTTAGAACTATATCTACAACATATGAAATATAATAGTCAATGAAGGAGGTTACACATATACATGTTCTTAATATTTAATATTTCATTAGCTCGACTTTTTCGAAGGAAGAAAGAGCTATTGTCATCAGGTTGTCTGCGTCCGTTTAAAGTTTGTAAGTAAATTGTTTATTAGATAGATCTGTATTGTCAATTTCCAATAGGCTTAAAAGCCCATGAGGATACAAAATACAATTACAAAGCATGGCAACAGTGTAGTTATGTCCAAATATGCAGTTTATCTTAACTGAGCTGATACAATGAGAAGGCGTTTATATACACTTCCTTGCATAAATAAATTACAATTCATCACAATTTCTTTAACACATGTATTATATCAAATGAGTCAAATAAAACAGCTAGTTCAGTTACAGTTGACATCTCCGACTGACTGTACAACGGAAGGCACGAACGATAACTCTACGTCACGTGACGATACTAGTATAAACATATATAATATAATGTACATATTAGTACAGATATACATGTCTATTAATCCACCACGGATTTTTAATAGTTATTAATAGTTGCATACTTTAACTTTGTTTGTTTACCACAGACTTTAAATAAACAATGACATAGACACCCGTTGTTGAGTGAAGACAAGTTTTAGCCAAGGATTTGTACAATAAGAGGATAAGAATATATGATGAAATCTCGTAGACTCTCGCGTAGAAAGTACGAGATTTCAGCGTCTATCGATAAGGCGGGTCTTCCGATAAGACGTGTCTGATCGATAACGATAACGCGGTGAGCTTACCTGTACGTTTCGACACAAAACCAGTTCGGTGCTACTGCTGGGTTTATCTCATATATTACGTGAGAAATATACAGCTTCTTTTTAACTGGCGGCTTGTTAATTACCTGATTACATAGTCAATAGAAAAATCCCTAAATGCATAAAGCACTCGGGAATTATGGCTCAGGGTTGTGTCACGAACACGGAGACTAGTTCAAAAATGGTGTTAATAAAATGTATAAACACACGGTGATACTCTGATTACCGCGAAAATGATGACGATCCCATGCTCTAAATATGTAATTGTAGCATGGTCACAGACAATTCTCTTTGTTCAGACACAGGTGTAAATCGTTTAATTAAAAATAAGACCAGTCAGAATAACTGTGAAAATAACAGTGAGAATAACAGTTAGAATAACTGAAATAGAGCTGAAATGGACATGCTACAAAACAAATAGAGTATGGTTTCATCTCGGGTCTAATTTATACACCTCGATGGGCTACGCCCATCTCGATGTTTAAATGAACCATTTCATATCTATTACTTATTCCTTGCTGTAATAATAAAATACTTTAAATACCAATAATTATCGGACATTTTGTTTTATAATTCTTAAAGTGTTTGGATTACCAGGCGTAAATCATTAATATTAATTGTATTGTTTTCGCTAGGAAAACTAACATTGTGTGACGCGGTGTCGGTTGATATTTGTTTTCTTCTTTTGTAACGATTTTAACCGTATTGCAATTAGACCAATTGAATTAAAAAAAGTATCTTGTTTGTGCAAATGTATGGTAATTAATTAGCGAAATTATCCTTTATTTTCTTCGAGTTTAAAGCGCGGCGTCGACCGATCCTTTTGATATGTCCCGAGACTTGAATGCATAATTATAGTTTGCTGCTTAAACTGTTATTTTAATCAATGCTTTATTTAAAAAAAACTGTGAACATGCATCTCTTGTACATATTTACCATTTGGTAATGTCATTCTGATTATCTTTACGTACATGAATATGTCTTACGGAAAAGAAGATTTTATTAATTTTGATGATCTAGATCTTGAAGCTTTATTAGGCGAGTTTACTGCCAGTGAAAATGAGGTCTCTGATGAACTTTGTGATAATGGTGTAGATATGAGTAATAAGCCGACTCCTAAACTGTCCATGCTATGCATGCAACGAATCATACATGTTTTGAAATTTGTTTGTGCGTGCGTACTTTATCAAAAGCTCCCAATCCTCATCCCATTCCCCGGACGTTTGAATTGTTAGCTCCACTGAGAGTCTTACCGCGTGTCATAAAATGCGGTACTTACTCGTGTTTTATTGCTATGATGTTAAGTATATATTTATGCTCGCCCTATGGCACTAGTGTCTTATTGCTGTGAGTGTCATAAAATATATACCGAATATGCACCCTATTTGAGCGAGTTCTTTATCTTTTCTCAAAACACAATGTCATAAAACTGGGTATTGAGACCCATGCTATATTGATTTGGTAGTGCCATAAAACACATGCCGAATATGCAGATATTTAAGCAAGTTGCCGCCTTATCTTTTGCTAATAACAACACCATGTCATAAAACCACACCATGTCATAAAACCGGGTATTGAGATCCATGCTATATATGCAGCTCATTTGAGCTGGTGTCTTATATTTCGCTGGTAACAACACTAGGTCATTAAAATCCGGTATTGTCCCATACTACATGTAAAGTGCCATACCTGAAGCAATTATTCAAATAGATGCTCCACAAGCTAAACAATGACAAGAAGACAAAATTCAGAAATTCATAGCTTTTTATTTGAGTTATGTAAACAAAACATACGGTAATAAAAGAGTTTTAATTAAATTAACATAAACAAGAAATGACACATACAGTGCAAAAAAAATTCCAAAACATTTCAATATATGGTTCAAATTTGCAGTCCCGTGCATAGGAATGTATAAAGTAGAGTATGGAGTGGGTCCTGAATTCCTCTGTATCCTTCCCCTTTTGAAGCGGCTGAAAATAAACTAAGATAAAGTGTTACTTTTATAAGGGATTAAATGCAGAGTATTGGTTTAAAACTGAATATTAATGTTATAATTAATATTAAAGGTTTGCAGCCATGTGGTCACGATTTGTTTCTATTTTATTTGTGTTAAGTATATATACCCATGACTTACAATCTGTGTTACGTTGTATTAAGTATCACCGTCGTGAGTTTTCAACATGTACCACTTATTTTAGTAGTATTTTTAAAATTTTAGAATTATTTTTTTAAAGAAATATTGTGTCCCATTGAAATGTGAAAAGAATATACAAATAATGTTTTGCTTGATAAAAGGACAACCATGCAGTATGAAAACTATGTAAGAACACAAATATATTATATAATTATATATATATATATATATATATTTAAAAAGAACATAATTGTGTTCCTTTATATTAAAAAGGCGATAACACATGGTATTTTTTTGATTTTTTAAATTATTTCTTAGAAGAAATAATCTGCCAATTTGAAAGCTGAAGAAAAAAATATAATGCTTTGTATGATGAAATAAAGGTTACCATGCAGTATAAAAATTATATAAGAACACAAATATGTGTATTTTTCAGAAGATTAACATGATTTTATGCTTTTCTATTAAAAAGGCACTAACACACTAGTGTTTCTAAATTTAGTTTTTTATAAGTTCAAAGTGAATTATAACGAGAAATATATGCCCATTTGAAAGCTGAAATACTTTTTTTTGATAATGCTTGGTATAAAATAAAGTTAACCACGCAGTATAAAAATTATATAAGAACACAAATATGTGTATTTTTTTAGAAAATAACATGATTGTATGCCTTTCTATTAAAAAGGCAGTAACACACTAGTGTTTCTAAATTTTGCTTTTAAAAGTTCAAAGTGAATTATAACAAGAAATATATGCCCATTTGAAATCTATAATTCTTTTTTATATAATGCTTGGTATGAAATCAAGTTAACCCTGCAGTATAAAAACTATATAAGAACACAAATATGTGTATTTTTTTTAGAAAATAACATGATTTTACGCCTTTCTATTAAATAGACAGTAACACACTAATGTTTCTAAATTTTCAAAGTGAATTATAACAACAAGAAATATACTGCCCATTTGAAAGCTGGGAAAAAAATAAAAAAAATACTTTGTACAAAATAAAGGTTACCACGCAATATTAAAATTATATAAGAACACAAATATGTGTATTTTTTAAAAATAGAACATGGTTTTGTGCCTTCCTACTAAAAAGGCGGTAACATCGTATTTTTTTTTTTGGTTTTAAACTCAAAGTGAAATTTAAATCAGAAAAAAATACGGAATGGTATCGATATCAATATGTTATTTATTAAATTTTAATAACCAAGTCGTATAACGAATACATTTATAATCAAAAATGTATTTCCTTCAATGGAAAACATATTTTATATCAATATTCCTAAAAATACGATTACCCCACCCGTATCATCACATTGCCGAGAATCGGGAGAATATCAACATAAAATTACACTACCAACGAAAAACATTTGGAAAATAAACACTTCCTCATTAAAATACATCATATTAAACTAATACTTACTCGATAATTGCTTATATAAAGCGTTATCTTGCTGTTTATCGACATTAATCTACCCAGGGTTGTATTCAATATTTTCCAAAATGGAGGTTGTAGACGATGACTGTCACGTGACACGATCTCGGGATTTCTGTCCAAGAATTTGCGAGACTTCCTTTTTCGCCCTATATACTTTGACCTATTTTCTAATCCTCTTATTGTACAAATCCTTGTTTTAGCCTAGTAAATGAAAACACTTCACTGACAGTCAAACTACAAGACACCCAGTCGCAGTAAATAACAACACTTTACTGACGGTCCGTATTACCAATGTGCTTGCATTCTTCACCAAAAATCTTTCTAATTAAAATGGTCAATATGCTTGTTATCATGTTGATTAATACGTACACAAGTTTAAACAAACATGACATATATGTTTACAACCATGACATATTACACACATTATATTTAGAAATAGCTAATTTCTGTATAGTGTTTCGTTTCGTAACTTAAATGCTTTTAAAACAAAGGTAACACAGTTTGCGAATATATATCTTATTTTGTGAGTTTAGTAATTCCAGAAACTTGATCATATTTGGTCTCTTATAAAAATATTTAGGAATATATTGCTTCCTTAACATTATGAATGTTTGGCTTTCCAACACAAAATGGAATTCATCTTCAAGTTTATTACAAAATACACATATTCTATCGTTTACAGGAATTCTATTTGGTTTAACCCACCTACCGGCTTCTATTTGCAGTCTATGAGATGACACCCGTAATTTAGTTAGTGCTTGACACATTTTGAAAACATTTATACTGTCTAGATATGATTGAAACTGAAACTTTGCAATGTTTATATAAATAGACATATGTACAAGTATCAACATAATATTTAAATATACAAAATGGGTATTACACCCGGTCCAATGGACCTATATTTGTATGTTAGCTTATATCTCCTAAACTACTTTACATAATCCGGGATTGAAATTGTACACATTGTGTTTGGCTTCATTCCACAACATCATAAAATTCAGGTTACGGTCATAAACACTTATGAATTAATTTAAGATCCTCTCTCTATATAATATACATACTGCAGTTAAATCTTGACACGTTGAAAAACAAATGATTATGATAAAGTCAAACTCATAATGATCACTTCAATATTCATTATATAAGGTGTGAAAACGTAGTACTTTATGATTTGCGGACTTAGTTCAATTCAATACTTTTATTAGACATAATTACATGTTTATTGCTTCACACAATTAGGAAAATAGCACATGAGGATATACATTTTTACAAAACATATGTATAAAAGTTTGTTTGTGTAATATTTGTATATGTTTGTAACTTTTATATGTGACACTATAATAAACTATTAAAACCTAAAACAAAAGTCTATGAAGTCCCTTAACCCTAAGTTATACAGTTTATACCAGAGCCCGTTGCGATAAATACTATCAAATGCCTTTTTAAAATCTATGAAGGCACATGCTAGGCGACCATTTTCATTAAGGATTTTACTAACAATGGCATTAAGCACAAATATTGCATCAGTAGTAGAGTGATGTTTTCTAAACCCAAATTGAGCATCGCTTATAACATTATTTCCTTCGGCCCAGATCGACGCCCTTTTATTTAAAATACCAGTAAATATTTTTTAGAAACAGCTAACAAGGGTAATACCTCTATACTTGGGTCATTTGTCTTAAATAGCGGGACTAAAATACCTTCCATCCATTGTTCTGGGAATAGTCCTGTATTTAAAACACCATTAAAAATATCTACTAGATGTGACAATAATAATTCGTCTTCTAGGATATTACACAATTTACATTTGCTCTCATTTACTGGAATTAGGTTTATTCAATTCAAATTCTTTATTCTCTTAGGTTCATACATATGAACAGCATAAGCAATAGTTACAAAATACATTTATATCAATGGCGACAGATCATCAAATATAATTCTAAAAAAAAAGAGTATGATAATGGACCTTTGGAAACGGCCGAGCACGACGCATACGAAATATTGCAGTCTCTGTTTGATTGAGACTGTTCATGAGCGGTAGTGAAATATGCTAGCTACCGCTCACGCCCTCTAGCCCCGGGTTGAGCAGAACTCAATATTCATAAAATTCAACAGTACAGAATTTTAACCATCAAGCAAGCATATGGCGGTGGATATAGCAATATTTGTATCTTTATTTCATCCCCTATAATCAGCGGCG
The DNA here is from genome assembly GCA_037043455.1 of Cyrtodaria siliqua. NCBI lineage: Eukaryota > Metazoa > Mollusca > Bivalvia > Adapedonta > Hiatellidae > Cyrtodaria > Cyrtodaria siliqua. The sequence continues at coordinate 52,731 of JAWPHD010005008.1, forward strand.
TATGGTCCCAGGATCTAATAAAATGGTATACCCTGAAGAGCGAAATAAACAAAAAGGTATTTAGTTGGGAGCAGCGGTTATGAAGCCTGCGTATCACAAGTAACAGCCAAAAGACTAAATTAAAAAGCAGACACCATATCCTATGAGTGGTTAAACAATACCCAGAGCCTTTTATCGGCCGGAGTAGTGGAACCACTGAATCGAAAATTAAGTAAGAAAACAAAAGAAATTGAAAATGTAACACCGATTACTAAATATAAGTATCGGGCTCAGCGATCTCCAAAGATCGAATGAATAACGGTACTGATGGCAAGCGCGGGGAGACGTTTTACTGCCGCCACTCTGCACAAGCAACGCCACTCTGCTATAAAAAAAGAGTATGATAATGAGTATGAGTATGATAAACACGCATACATCAGGAAACGACTATATACAAACTATCTAACTACTATATACAAACTATCTAACAACGACTATATACAAACTATCTAACAACGACTATATACAAACTATCTAACAACGACTATATACAAACTATCTAACAACGACTATATACAAACTATCTAACTATGTCTAACCAAAATATGAGTATACTAAATAGTATACTAGATGTTACAGGATTAATAATAATAATAATTAATAATAATAATAATAATAATAATAAAAAAATAAAATATTTTTATAATATTTTTACAACCACCACCACCACCACCATTTTCTTCTTCTTCTTCTTCTTCTTCTTCTTCTTCTTCTTCTTCTTCTTCTTCTTCTTCTTCTTCTTCTTCTTCTTCTTCTTCTTCTTCTTCTTCTTCTTCTTCTTCTTCTTCTTCTTCTTCTTCTTCTTCTTCTTCTTCTTCTTCTTCTTCTTCTTCTTCTTCTTCTTCTTCTTCTTCTTCTTCTTCTTCTTCTTCTTCTTCTTCTTCTTCTTCTTCTTCTTCTTCTTCTTCTTCTTCTTCTTCTTCTATTCTTTGTCATCGTCTTCTTCATCATCATCATCATCATCATCATCATCATCATCATCTTCATCATCATCATCATCATCATCATCATCATCATCATCATCATCATCATCATCATCATCATGTTATTATTAATTTTTTTTATCAAATTATTTCAAGATGTTGTTGTGATTTTGCACAGTGTACGATCATCGACGTGGTACAGAATATTGGACATTTGGTATAGACAATAATTACTGGCAGATTGCTATAACATTGCTTCATCAGTACAGTGAAGTGCTTCTAAAAAATATTGAAGCAATTGTGTTATATAACTTTATAAAAGTTTTAAATATAGCTATAAATTGTTGTTTTACGTATTACGAGTATCTTGGGTGCCTTGGTTAGTGATGAGATACTTTGATGATGATGATGATGATGATGATGATGATGATGATGATGAAGTTGATGATGATGATTATGAAGTTGATGATGATGATGATGATGATTATGATGAAGAAGACTGCTGCTGCTGCTGCTGCTTTGGATGATGATGATGATGATGATGACGATGATGATGATGTTAATGATGATGATGATGATAAAGAAGACTGACTGCTGCTGCTGCTTTTGATGATGATGATGATGATTATATTTTGCTTGTTTATTACGATGATGTTGATCATCATCTAGTTAGGGAGCTTTATGCGGAACGTTTGTCGACTAGCTCAAAGTCATATGTACATGTCTTCCGCATAAAGCTACAGGGGAGCTTTATACGGAAGAAGGGTACGCATAGTGCTCCTGTGGAGCTTTAAGCGGATGTGAGATACGCATAATGCTCCCCGGTCTAACGCTGCACTCTTTCTAGTACGTCAATATTTCCAACACCCCAAATTTCGCTACCGTACAGTAATATTGGTTTCACGGTTTTGTCAAACAGATCAATTTGTATTTCGAAAGGAAGCGATAGTAATTTAATTTTTCGCTGTAAAGAAAACAGAGCTTTGTTTGATTGTTCTGCTATGTATTTTTTGGTCTTACTGAATGCCCCACTTTTTGAAAAATATATTCCTAGATACTTATATTCTTGGACAATATCTATTTTATCATTTCCAAGTTTGAAATTTACATTTTGCGATGTGTTTCCTTTGCTTAAAATCATAATTTTAGTCTTGTTTACATTTAATGAAAGTTTCCATGTATCACAGTATTCTCTAAATCAATCATGTGCCATTTGCAAACCTAATTCATTGTCAGTAAAAATAACAATATCATCAGCATAAAGTAAAATAAATAACTTTAGATAAATATGTACATTGTTAATTATTGTTTCATTAATAATACCAGCAACGTCATTCCTACTTAAAATTCTTCTAAATCATTTAAAAAATTAGAAATAGAAACGGTGACACATTTTCTCCCTGTCGTGCGCCATTTAAACAGTCGAAAAATAGTGAACAACCTTCCTCTGTAACAACTTTGGACGTTATACTATCATACATATTATGAATAATATTAAAACACTTTCCATTTATATTTTCATTTTTTTTTTTCCAAAGGCCAAATCTCCAAACGGAGTCAAAGGCTTGCATAAAATCTATAAAGCAACAATACAGTTTCTTTTTATCTGACTGGACACTATCTATGAGACTTTTAAGTACAAACAGATTACCAATGGTAGAATGATGTTTCCTAAATCCAGCTTGGATAGATTTTATTATGTTATACTTTTCTGCATATGTTTTTAGTCTATTATTAATTATACATGTAAACAATTTCCTAAAACAACTTAACAACATTTCTTTTAACAACTTAACAACGATATTGGTCTATAATTTTCTTGTAGTTTTGGGTCATCTTTATTTTTGAATATTGGTTTAATTAGTCCAATTGTCCATCTTTCTGATATAATGTCTTCGTTAAAACAATGTTGAATACTTTTGTATATATAGGCAGCATTACACTGACCGAATTTTTAATTTGTTCATTAACACTGTTAAAAATACCTGGCGATTTGTTATTGCTTAAACTTTTAACAGCAGATACTATTTCTACTTCAGATATTGGTCGCTTGATTTCATCATTAAGAGAATCAATAATGCTTTCATTATTAACATTCATATCGTCTTCTGAACTATTGTCGGAAGGATGTTCATTTACTTGCTTAAACTGTCTATATAATTCGCCTAATGGAGCACATGTTTTTGGACAGGTTTTAGTGGAATTTATTATCTTCCAGTACTGTTTAGGATTTGCATTTCGTAGCGATTTTAGTTTTATAACCTTTTCATTGTTAAATTGTTTTAATGAGACATAATGTCTTTTTATATTGTTTACTGACATATTTTAACAATTGTTTATAAAACGGGTTTTTATATTTGCTGGAAGCTTTTCTTGTTTTGTGATATACGTTTCTCATACTTCTGCATGATTGATTGAACCATGATATTTTATATTTGATTTTCTTGTCATGTTTATTCGTGTACGTAATGCCAAACGATTGTTTTGAACAAGTACCGAACATTTCTGAAATGTCTTTAATAATATCATTTATGTTTTCTTGGTAAAATTAGTTTCGTCAATCATTTTAACGAGTGTGTTTTCTATCAGTGAAACTTTAGCCAGATCCAACTGTTCCATGAATAAGACTGACTTTTCCGAATCCCAAAGTTTAGTATTTGAGGTTTTATCATACTCTTATTTTTTATCAGTTTCATAAGGAGAGAAAACAGTTTTTAACGATAAGGATATCGGACAATGCACACCGGAGTACAGACTACAGAAGTCATCAACGTTTAAATTTAAAATGTCTAAATAAATAAGATGTAGATACAAAATAGTCCACAGTGCTAGCATTTTTACATGTAAGTTTAGTGTCTAGGAAATCAGACCCTATTCTTCCATTTAAAATAAATAAATTGTTATTTTTACACAGCTCTATAAACTGGTTTCCATAGTTGTTTACACAGGTATCTTGAGATTTTTGTTGCAGAGGTACATTATACAAATTAAAATTGTTAAATACCTCGGCATCTTCCCTTTCAATATCTTGTAAATCGTACATTTTAGAAATATAGTTATCAATGCATATAAAGTCAACAATGTTTTTACATCTAGAATTAAAATCTCCAAACAAAATAATATTTTTGCTATTAGAGCAATATCTAAACAATTCGTTTTGAATTTCCATAAAAGGATCTTCATGGGGTTATTTTGAACAACTTGGAGGTATGTATACTAAACCACATTTAAGATCTTCACTTGAGTCGTTCTGATTGTTAAAGAGTTTATTTTTGAAACTGTAAAGAACTGTATCAATGTACAGTTAATGTTTGTATCAATTGTCACATACGGGACTGCTTCATTTCTTATCAAAAGTGCAATACCTCCAGACCGACATCTAGATAGTGTTTGTCTATTAAACAAATGCACTTTGAATCCGGGAATAATGATACTATCAGTAATATCAGTTTTTGTCTCTTGCAAACCAACAATATCATATTCATTTAAAAAAGAAACACATTCAGGAATGGTTAGTTTTGAAGCTAAGCCACATACATTTAAACTTAATATTTTGAAATCGTTAAATATAGAGGTATTATTAATTGTCTGGTCAACACCATGCGTCCGCAAATAATAGCTGTCTCCCGATAATCCCTATTCTATACTGCCAGTGACCGATATATCGTCTGCTGTGCCACGTGCCCCGTCTGATCGTTGATCGGAGCTCACAATGGTCGATATTTGAGCGCTGGTGATGCATTTTGGGGCATCTGTGTTAGCTCGAGGTCAATTAAGATTTCACTGTGGGTACTGCTCTTATCATCATCATCATCCGACTCATCATCACTTTGCTTTTTAAGTGTCAAATCGCTATCTAAGTGGGACGATGCTTTTGTTTCCCGGCAAATAGAGAACGTTTTCTTGGTTTATTGGCCGAATTTTCTGCGTCTAGTACAGTCAATCTGTTTTGTTGAAAGATATTATTTCTATTCATTACTGTATTTTTTGCTGGGTGACTTCACGTGAATGTTCTTGTCCAGTGTATATTTTCGTTTGTATTGTTTCTCTGTAGTAAGTTTCGCCTAGCTTGAGTTTCATTGTAGGTTGGTGTAAAGTTTTGACCTACATTGTGATGTCTGTCTGTCACCGTTTCTTCTGGTATGTATTGTGTATGGTTAATGTATAATTTGTCTTTTACTAATCTCACTTTATTGTGCGGATTTTTACGTGTCTCTTTGGCAACGCCATATAGCTGTTTTCTTTTTTGTTCCATTTCTTGGGAAACTGATCTTTTATATAATAGTTTGTGTTTATAAGCCTTTTAGCTATGCATCTCACGCGTTCCTTGTCATTGAAAAATGTAAATTTTGCAATGATCGGCCTCGGCTATCGCTGACTTTTGTTAAAACGACCTAGACGATGAACACGGTCAAATGAAATTTCATTTTCGATTTCTAATTCCGTTCTAAGAAATTCTTGTGAATGCTAGAGAACACTAAATTTTCGCGCATACTTCGCCATTGAATGTCAGCAATCTTTTCATTTGTCTGCTGTTGGTTCTTATTAGTTTCTATTTTGTATTGTTCTATTGTATTTAAATGTTTCATTATATTGTTAATTTTTGAATCCATGCACGTATTGTTACCTGTAATTTCGTCGCACATATCGCTGTATTCTTGAATTGAATTCTTGAATTGTAGAGTCATACTCGGTTACTTTGCTTTTAATTGTTTTAACTTCATTTTGCGTGTGTTCCAATTTTCTGTTTGTCTCCGATACATTTTGTTCAGTAAGTGTAAGTTGTGACATCTGATATTCTATGTTGACCATTCTGGAATTCTGACTTTCAATTTTGGCTTCTAAAGATTGCCAGCGCTTGTTTTGGTTTTCAAGTGTACATTGCATAGTATTCAATTGTTGACACATGTGCTTGCCGCCCACGGTGGTATACCGTTATCCATACACGTGTACATTGTATAGTATTCAATTGTTGACACATGCTTGCCGCCCACGGTGGTATACCGTTATCCATACAAGTGTACATTGTATATATTCAATTGTTGACACATGCTTGCCGCCCACGGTGGTATACCGTTATCCATACAAGTGTACATTGTATATATTCAATTTTTGACACATGCTTGCCGCCCACGGTGGTATACCGTTATCCATACAAGTGTACACTGTATATATTCAATTGTTGACACATGCTTGCCGCCCACGGTGGTATACCGTTATCCATACAAGTGTACATTGTATAGTATTCAATTGTTGACACATGCTTGCCGCCCACGGTGGTATACCGTTGTCCATACACGTGTACATTGTATAGTATTCAATTGTTGACACATGCTTGCCGCCCACGGTGGTATACCGTTATCCATACAAGTGTACATTGTATAGTATTAAATTGTTGACACATGCTTGCCGCCCACGGTGGTATACTGTTATCCATATGCGTTATTCCAACGTCCTGCTTCTATTTCTAGTCTGTGCGAGGATGATCCTAATTTTGTTAAGGAACTTCTAAATTTTGATCTATTACAAATATTATGAAACCTGAAAACACATATACAGTTATAAAATCGTGCTCTGCTTGAATCAGCTAGTCTGCTATATTGTCATGTAATCTCTTTTTAACAACATACATTTTCCTACAATTTAGGATTACCCATCGTTTGGGCCGCTAACCACGCATCATTGAATCCCATAATGCATAATATATCTCTAATTAAAGATGCCCAATTGTTTATGTTTGGTGGAGCATTTATATCGTTTAACATCAAAACATTTATTAATTTTGTTTTACATATTTATTTTCATTAATTGCAATATTTTAGCCCAGTATTTTATAATATTAAAATGACGATGACATAACATAGACTTTTTACCCAGTTCTCCATATATAAAATCGTTTTCTGTTGAATTTTTTTAAATCCCAATTACGTTTTACAAAATTGCATGTGTACTCTTCCAATGGCAGTCGCCGGTAGAAACCACCAAACTTCAGATCCATAGTTCAAAATGGGTGTAATCAGCTTATCAAACAAGTCTGGCCTATGTTCAACAGATAAAACCGTACAGTAAAGACATTTATTCATTTTACAAATTGCTTTCAACGGCCTGCAAGTGTTGCCTGGGCATCAGAAAAAGAAACACCAGTAGTAAATACAATACCTAGGTAATTAAAACTGTTAACAATATCTAAAACACTATTTTTATAATAAAAGATTAGACCTCTCGGTGATGAACGACCTTTTTTTGAATACCATTATCTTTGTTATTGAACCACTAGTTTCTGTATTCTAAAAGTAAATTTAAGCTATTTTGTAATTCTGCACTACTATTTGCAAAAGTAACAATATCATCAGCATGCAATATAAGAAATACTTTAAACATGTTTATATCAATACCTTCAATACCATTATTCATAAATGTTTCTTCTTCAATATCATTCAAAACATTGAAAATAAGAAAGGAGACAAACATTCACCTTGTCTAACCCCTAGAATACAATTATACTCTTCACTAAACAAATTACAATACTTAACTCTTGATTTCACAGACTGGTACATAGAATGAATAATATTAAACATTTTACCCCGAATTCCCAGTCAAATCATTTTAAACCATAGATTTTGTCGAACTACATAATCAAAAGCTTTTGAAAAGTCAACAAAAGCACAATGACGTTGTTACCTGTATTTATAAAATGAGAGATTAATCCATGCAGCACAAAAACATTATCCACGGTACTCATGTTGACCTAAACCCCAGCTTGCGCTTCAATGTATAAACCATAATTTTCAGCCCAGCTTGTCAGTCTGTTATTTAAAATTCTTGAAAACAATGTACACACAGTACCTAACAAGGTAATACCACGATAAGTATCTAAATTGTTAATACTTCCCTTTTTGTGTAAATGTTTAACATGACCCTCTGACCAGCTGTCAGGAAAATATTCCAATTCAAACATTTTATTGAACAATTTAAGTAATACCAGTGATAAAATATAGGTCCGGTCCTCCTGATCGGTTTGAATTAAGTTGGTTTATTCCTTTAATAATTTCTTGTTCAGTAATCTCAATATTTAAGGACTTTTTTTTAACAATGGTGTACTGCGAATTTTGGATGATGTGATAACATCGCTTATTTTATTCAGAAATGATGTCTCGTCTGCACTCGCTGGATAAATAGACTATTTTATGGACCAGTTTATTTCACATAAAAAACAAAACAACTTTGAGTAAAACTGCACCAAACATTTCGAATATAAAGCGCACAATTTCTGCCATATAAGTATTCTTTTTAATATTATATTCACATCAAAAGTGTTGAATTACTGTCATGTACTATATGGTTGACATTGCTCGTGCCTAAAATGCGTACATCGTTAAAAATTCACTTGACCATATCTCATCGATTTTGGATTTTTTGAATCAAAGATGGCTTACCGATAGTCCTTAATTCACTAACTATACTATTAAATTCATAATTTTCATAATAATTAAAAAAATATATTACATCTTCATCAGGTGTAAAAAATTGACTCTCTGGGTTATTATCAGATTTGAAATATTGCTCGAAAGAACTAATCTGAATGTTGGATTGCTTTATTCCAGTTCACCTTTTTTAGCATATTCCAGTACATCTTAGAATGTCTATGTTTAGCCTGTATTAGTTTGTTTGTTTCAGTTTTATCATACTCATATCTACATCTACGTATAAGTGACTTAGACTTTGATCTAGCATTTACCATATTTACTCTGTTAACATCGCTCTTGTATATGTAACATTCGATTTACTATAAAAGCATTCCTCCGTACATCAAGGACTCTCTAACGTTGTACATGTATATTTAGATGAGTAGTTTTCAGGAGAAACAAATTTATTTTTTAAATAAAGTCGAGACAACTTTATCAATGATATTAGAAAATCCTTCCATACAAGTATTAACATTATCACTATTTGAACATTCATGTACAGATTGATTAAACCTATACATTTTTTGTGTTATATCAGGGAATGAAAGTTTCTCAACGTAATCAAATCTCTTCTCGTTTTTCCATGCACACTTATACGTTACTCTCTTATCATTACAATTTATATCCTATTATGATGACCATTCTACGTTTATATAAACGACTTAAAAGAACTAGTAACCCTTCGTTTAATATTTATTGGGCATACAGTATGCACACCCACTGTCTGTTTGACGCAATTCCCCGACAATTCAAAATCGTCCCGACTTCTACTATTTCATTTGATAATCCTTCCCATTTCTATATACGTATTTCAATTTAAAGTTATAAATAGTCCGATTGAACTGCTTTTGAATATACTTAAGTACAGTAGGAACGCCAGCCCTATGGCGTAGGAATATTTATCAAACAAGGTCACGTGATAAAATCGATAACAAAATGACATTATCGGGAAAATTGTCACTGGTCAGATTTCTTCACATCTTATTTATAAACTGTGATTATAACAAAACACCATCACAGATCGTTGTTAAAGTAATAATATTCACAAACTACATTGGTCGAACAGAATTGGTGTACACTTCGTGTAATTCCCATTAATAGTTAAAGGTATTTTTCAAAGGGATGAATTTAGGTTGTTTTAAGGTTTAAATTGCCAAAAATGCGCTTTTAAATCAAAATCGATTTATTTTGTCCTTTTAGAAGCGAGAATAAAAACAAATGCATGTACGCGTAGATAAATCTTTCCTCTGTCCATATGCAAATTTTTAATGAAATCGGAGACAAGTACTTTTTTTCCCCCAAAATTAACTAACATGACCCACGGACTCAAAGACGGCATAATGCATATACATTTACAGACGCGACCGGGTACACAATAAATGAAATAATTCCATTATTTCAATACATATATTTCAAATGTATGTATCCATGCATTCCAGATTAAATTTCTGATCTATACATGCTTTTGGTTTATGCCGGAGTGCTCAGAATAGGTTTTAACAAACAAAATTGTAACGGTACGTCGGGAAAGGAAATGAGGATTGTGAACATATATGTTGCAGTGCTTATTTTCTGAATACGAAAAAAATGCAAAAAAATTAAGTTTTAACAGCGAGAATGAATTTTTTTTCACGAAAGTGTTCATTGACATGTCTACTATTAAAACCCAAAATTTAAAGTCAATCAGAAAAAAGTACTTTTTTCCCCCCAAAATTAACAAAGTACACCGTGTTCGCTAAAATATGAACAATCGCCTTTCGAAGTTAATGTACACGCGGGATATAAAACCATGAAATTGTGAAATCCTTTTTAAGAGATATATTGATTTCAACATTGTTCTGTATTTAATAAATTATTAGAGTAGAATGTTCACCGTTTTTCTCAAGGACACCATTACGGTAGTATCCCTGCAGCCCCGCCCCTCATTCCACCCCCACCACCCTCCATACTGTATTGATTAGGCTGCTAATGCGCAGTTTTAATCAAATTTGATTTATTTCGTCATTTTAGAAGCGAGAGAAAAAAACAAAAGCATGTACGCGTAAATACATCTTTCCTCTGTAGATATGTAAAATATAAAAACAATCGGAGACAAGTACTTTTTCCCCCCGAAAATTAACAAAGTACACCGTAATCGTTTAAATACGCCGAATCGACGTTCCAAATCGATCTTCGCACGGAATCAAATTGTGGAATTATGAATTCATTTATAAAGATAAATCGATTTCAGCATTGTTCAGTAGTTGTTATATTATTGATGTAGTATGTTAACAGTATTTATGAGAGCAACATTACGGTAGTATCCCTCCAACCCCGTGGGTTTCCCCCCTCCAACCCGTACACACAATACGTTGTGTATTGCTGAGAATGCGCCTTTTATTCAAATCGATTTATTTCGTCATTTTAGAAGCGAGCATAATAACAAAATCATATAGATACATCTCTCCTCTGTATATATGTAGAATTTCAATAAACGGAGACAAGTACTAATTAAGTAACAGGACCGTCCGACCCAAAGACGGCAACATTCATATTCATTAAGGAAAGACGACCGGCTAAAGAAACAATTAAATAATTTCGTTATGTAAACACATATATTTAAAATGTATGTGTTCATGTATTTTACACTAATTTTTTTATCTAAACATGCTTTGGGTTTATGTCAGAGTGGCCAATTTATTTTAACAAACAATGTTGCAACGGTATATCGGAAAATGAAATCATGATGGCGGCAACATACGTTGCAGAGTTAATTTTCGAAATCAGAAAAAGCGATAAACTAATATAAGTTTAACAGGCAAAAAGAAGTATATTCTTTTAACTGTTCGTTTAAAACTGAGGGGGCGACTCGAGTTTTAAAGAAAGCAAGATAGGCATGTGTCCCTTTAACCAAGTAAATAAATGACTGACGAGTAACAAACATGATTATGTGTATACTCGAAGATTTCATAACATAAACGTGGACATGACATTGTGTCAATGGAGCACTTGCCAGATGTGTGGTGTTGTGAAACACTGTACGCGTGAATCCAAAAAGTGCGGGTCGTTTATATTTATAGGGCATATATAGTTATATATATATATATTTATATATATTATTCTTTTATATTTATATGGTCCCAGAACGCAGTCATACTCACTACTATATTGAAAGTAAATACTGAATGTACATGTGCGATGCGTTACGATTTGTAGTATTTGAAAACAGACATATTAAACATTTCCCTGAACATATATACTATATTCATAGAAGTATTATTTCCTGGAAAAAAAATACATGATTGTTTTCAGCAGTTGAAATCTACTATATTCTGCGAATATTGCTATTTTGAAAATTTGAATACGTCTGTTTTCATCAAATAGCATGTTTTGTTTGTTTTAATATATATATTTTTTAATTTATGATTTAAAAAAAAAAATGGATGATCGGAATATGTCTTACACACTGTTGAATCCTGTAATTTAACAACAAGTGGTTTGGTTCACAGGCGACAGTATCGGTGAACAAAACCACTTGTTTTACTGGATTCAACATTGTGCAAGAAAATATTCATACACTTCTCAAAACTGCTAACTACACCGCTCACGTTTTGGGTTATATATATCGATGGGTTGAATGTTTTTCAATAAAATAAAAATTTGTCTCATATAGTGCAGATTTGTGTTATTTGTTTATTTAATTACAAACAACTATGAAATAATGATATTAACAAAATTATTCATATTTTAAATCGGTGTAGTTGGCTGTTTTGAAAAGTGTATAAAACGTGAGCGGTGTAGTTAGCAGTTTTGAGAAGTGTATATTATACCATTAATATTATAACATGTGTGTTGTAACATATGCTTATCCTTGGATAGCGGATGTCTGCAGGGAACTTGACCTTTTACCTAAAAATCAAACGATCATCCTCTTTCCACTGTCCAACGATGAAGTTTCATGAAATTTGCTTTAGGTAAGAGGAAAAACTGTGTGGGCAATACTTTTCATTTTCCGGTCATGGTAACGGACCTTTCAACTACTGACTTCAAAATAAACAGGGATTATCATTTCACCAAAGGCATTTAAAGTATGAAGTTTTATGAAATTAGCTTCAGAGAAAGTAATAAAGAGTTTGTACAACGTTTCGTCAAAATCCAACAAGTAGCGCAGACAAGATTTGTGACAGACGAACGGAAAGGCCAAATATAATCTGTCTCACCTACCACTTTGTAGTGGAAGACATAATTATAAAGACAATATTTTAGTTCATATGTATACTTTATTAAGCAAATAATTGAGCGAACATAAACTTCAGACTTGACTCTGGCCAGTGGTGTACATGGAGTCTTCTTCCACATGACGTGCAGACTGAAAGAAAAGAAAGACATAGAATTTAATATAAGTCGAGCAGAGTATTCAATTTGAATCAGGTGTTGCGAGAGGGATCTAGGGCATATTTAGGGGAATGGGACAGTTTAAAATTTAATTATAGTTTAACGCCTCATCAACACGTTGTTTAGGTTATTTCGAACCGCCCGAAAGAGAGGAGGAAAGATACATAGGCATCCAGGAACCCTGCCCTACGCTTACTACCGATTAGATACCTATGGTTCTTTAACGTGCTTGGAGGGAGGACAGACTCCGATCCACAGGACCACCCGGTTTACGTTCCCATCAGACGAACGAGGCTAGCAGGACACATCGAAGTAACCCAGTGGCGCCAGTAAGAATTGAATCCGTGTTCACTGGATTCAAAGCCGATATGCTATAAACGTCCCTTGACCAAAACTGAGTAAATGGCACATCAAGTTAAGGGTCAATACATATTATATTGTGTATCATACGAGTATATGATTGAACTGACATGATTATAGAAACATTTTAATGTATGTTTCACCCAACAGTACAGCAAGAATCTATTATAAGGAAAGTTAAATCTGACAGAGGGTGCAATGTTCTATAAGCCATTTTTACTAGAAGGGGAATAAAATACAAGTCTGGCCAAAAATCTAAAATTGTTAAATTTTACACGTTTTGTTCATACGATATTTTACTTTAATGACTTAGTAAGGTCATTTTACATGGGGAGAAAACATTAATATACAACTATTTATTTTCTCTCTCAAAACCTGGTGATGCCGCTAGTTTTAGAAATAAAACATGATTAAATAGGGCAGTTGAGAAGACACTTTTGTAGATGTGTGGTCTGTTCTGATGTGAAAATGTGTAAAACAGACACAGGATTGGAAATTTGCTCTGTGTCCCTTTAATAAATTGAGGACCCATCACATAGACCAATTAGATGATGTTAAGGGACACACGGCAATCTTGAAGTATTTATCAAGCTTTAACATTTGCATCTCCATTTGTTAACCTGGTAACATGTTAAATGTAAACCTGCTTGCATTAAAAGTTAAATAAATTATTATAGGTGCACTATTATCAACAGTAAGTAATGTGTAAAACAATTTCTTCTGAACTATTCTAATAAATAATATTAATGATGCACAAATGCAAACTATGCAGAACAAAAATTAACCGAACTCCAGAAGTTTTAAACAAATAAAGACTGCCTAGTGTCCCTTTAACACAACTTGTTTTCGCATGTATCCAGTACATGTAGTTTACACGAGCTCATATGACAATCACGCTGCACTATCACTGAAATATTTTTACTCATAACACAAGCTCCATTTAAAGAACTACACAAGTGCAAACCATTTTTAAAAAGGCTCTTACCTCCATATGATCCATATGATCCAATGGCATTTAATACGGCTTGACATTCTGAAGTCGTCAGTATCAATTCACTTAGAGCTGCTCAAGGTGGAGTGCGTGGTCCAGTGGTAGAGCGCCGAACTCCTGATCGAGAGGTCGTGGGTTCGATCCTCCGTCGCGGCGACGTTATTTATCCTTGAGCAAGATAATTAATCCACATTGCTTAGTACTGGTTCTACCCAGGAAGCCATCGAGAGTGATTAATCTAAGTTGTAATAACTTGTTTCGCAATCGATGTAAAATAAATATGTTTAAAACAAGGGCACGATTCACATTTGAGACCTCTCTGAAAACAACATCAATCCAATGTCAATGATCAAACAGACATAGTTTATCCTTTGTTATACATAATGTAACATATTTAAAAAAGAAAAGATAAAATAACTAAATTGAATAAAGCATGAATACTACTTGTGCTCAATAACACTGTTAATGTAATAAAAACATCTCTCATCATTCATTATACATGTAAAATATAATGTAGCCCAACTGGAGATCCATTAAAAACATTGTTCCACTTTCACAGCATATTTCCAGCCCATGGAATAGTCATTTCTTTTGAAACACACTGGAGGCAAGCGTAGTAGCAACACCGCCTTAAAGGCTTATAAGTGAAATGTACTTTCTCGAAATTACTTTTTTTTCGCAACAGAATGTAAATAAATGTAAATTCAAAATCACTTCCTTGCCTCAAAACTTTACTGTACATAAATATGAATCTGACCGATTTCAGTCAAATGTCTATGGCAGATTACATTGTTTCAATGGTAGTTGTATCGGGTTATGTATTCACGAATGTGCGAGAAAATGGGGGATAACAACGATGTAGAGACAACGCTAACTATTTACATTCATGCATCTGAGGGGTGGGGGTGGAGGGGGTTTCTAGTTTTCTAACCCCCTCCTTGTTTTCGGTATGCAAGCTCCATCTACCCCCACACCCCCATCTACCGTACTTGGGTGGGGGCGGGGTGCGGGGGACATTGATAGCATTTCTACTAGCAATTGTTTTATTCCACGAAACGTTCTACAGTTTACAGTACATCCAGTTACTGGAAAGATCGGAGTACACGAAAAACACTTATAGTGATTATGAACTTTCTATTATACACTATACAGTACACTACTTTTTTAGGCACTGTATTTGGCCAATGTCTAAATATGCACGATCTAAAAGGGGTGTGTACTGTTTATTAACAAACACATTTTAATGACAAAACAAATACCTTGATCATGGACCTCCAGCAGCAGACAATTATCCCAATCCAACTTACAACAACATGTCAATTTCACGTGTCAAGTTATGTCACGGTGACCTGTCAGTCACCAACACTGCATCGTGTTGACACATAATGGGACGTTATTTCGTCCGGTAAGGTATTAGTTTTTACATAATCTACGGTATGAAACACTGTACGCGTGTTGTTAGACTCCATAGGTACCCGTAGTGCTCGCCGACGTAGCGCGCCCAATTTCGGGTGTAAAAAAATGGCGTCTGTTTTAGTTGAAAATTCGTAAAATAGTCCGTAAAATACAAAGAAATAGTCCATGTTCGCGGAGTTAAAATGCGAACAGAACTGATATGTTATAGGTCCGTGGCGTTCCTACTGGTATTAATACAAATATACTCTATGGCTTAGTACAACGGGAGGTATACAGTATTGGTTCTACCCAGACTAGGGAGCGTACCTCCACCACAAAATATCTACCGTCGTACATAGCTTAACATGTGCTGACAAATGAAGTTAAACGCCAAACAAACACACAAACAAAGTGTATCTTAACACCATCGTATTTGCCATGCCCAGGAGCAAAACTGAGGCATACATACTAGCGTTATAAAATCGCAAATTGATTTATAAGGATTTAGGATTTATAATAATGTAGCTTTTTTATTGTTTAGCGAGCGTATTGCGGGGACGTAAACCGGTCGATCCCATGTATCGATCTATCCTCCGAGCACGTTAAAGAACCATAGGAATCTATTTGATAATAAGAGTAGGGCACGGTTCCCGGATTCCTATGTATCCTTCCCCTCTCTCTGGGGCGGCTCTAAATAACCTATACTGTGTTGATGAGCCGTTAAACAACATTCAATTCAAATCAGTTCAATTGTCTTGAGGTATATATATATTTTCTTTCATTTCTTTTTTTACACAGTTAATTAGGAGAAGAAACAATTGGATTGTGCAATTTTGAAATGTTTGTGTAGTTTCATTTAACTTTGATACAAACATGTTCTGTTGTTTTTCTTTCTTATTTACATGCTTTGAATTATATTAATATTGGTCGAGCACTGGGGTTACATAGCATAACAGAACCAAATTAACATGTATTTTTCACATATTTTGTTTTTAAGCTTCTTAATCAATATAATGTGTAACCTAGGTTACACGGAAAAAAATGTGCATACTATATGCAGGATCGTGAATCATGAAAACCATCACAGTTAACTTTAAACAACAATCAATTTGGCGTATCTCATATATTGCAGCTTACGTAAAAATATACGTATCTGTTTAATTATGAATTCAATAGTTCAGAAATTTCAAACTGTATTTGCTTCGATTTATATAGATTTTTTTTTTGGACTATTCCGAATACGTGTGATAATGTTATATGTTGAAAGGAACAAGTTGAACGTTTCGAAATGCATATTTTTTTTAAATAAAGAACAAACAAAACGAAAAAAAAAAGTAAAAAAAGAAACAAACACCAAGTTTAAAGGGAAACACGGCAATCTTGATTTTTTTTTAAAATATTAATTATTAGAATAGTTCAAAGCAAATTGTTTTTACATATTACTAACTATATATTGTATTGCACCAATACTATGTTTAAGAATTTGATAGAATAACGAAGACAATTGAAATCTCAATATTTTTTATTGAATTATATGCAAGCAGTCAAACATACAGATACACT
Source organism: Cyrtodaria siliqua (assembly GCA_037043455.1). Lineage (NCBI taxonomy): Eukaryota > Metazoa > Mollusca > Bivalvia > Adapedonta > Hiatellidae > Cyrtodaria > Cyrtodaria siliqua. Next base: position 69,842 of record JAWPHD010005008.1, read on the forward strand.
TTTGATTTTTTAAAACATATATCGGCATCCTGTTAGTTTTCTACACATTTGTCAGTCATTATTGTTAATTGTAAAAATTGTATGAAGCAAATTGTTTATGCATATTACTAACTGTTGATTGCATTTCACCAATAATATATTCAAACCGATGGTAGAATAACGAAGAAAAGTTGAAAACATAAACTTGTATTTAAAATATATGCAACATATTCAAAGTAAAGATTATACTGGGTTAATAAATCGAGAGGCTAATTTGAAGGCTTGGTGAAAATTTCAAGATTGCCATGTGTCCCTTTAAGCAAAAGCATTATGCAATCTCATTAAAATCAAATCTTGATTAGGCTTTGATAATATCCGCTATAGGCCGTAGTATCGTAGGTCTGAATTTAACGGCACTAACCCGCCAAAAACCGGCAAAATTACACTACATCATTATTTACTCAAACCCTATCCAGGTGTTCACATCATAAAAGAATGTATATGTGCCGATTACAAATATATAGGTTTATTTATGGGTTCTTAAAATGACCATGTCTGAATATGCCTAAAATGAATTATGGGTTGGTAACTCTTAATCCGACGCTCCAATTTTGGGGTTTGGTATGACTGGTTAAAGCCGCTTATACTGTGTCTATAGAGTTATTAAAATGTGTTAAGTTATATAAATATATACCTCGTCGTCAGTAGGTTTAGAAACGGTGTATATACCGCTACTTTAATGAAAGTGAACCATTATGTACTGTTTCATGCCAATAACGGTATCGGCATCTGTTTCGACACTCAACTGTTAAATGCTTATATATCTTTAATTAGGCCAGCGTTTTTTTATTTGTTGGTTTACAAGAGAGCCTACCCTACTTTTTGCCCTAATCAAAATCAAAATAAAATTTAGTATCCCGATTTTATTTTTATTGTCAGTCCGACTTCGAGTGTAAGTAGTGTGAAGAATTTGTTCAGGGAAGTTTCGTACCCATGTATTTTCGTACCATTAAAGCAATCAGAAGATAAGTAAACCTAATGGTTTTAAACTTTATACTTTGCTCACACAGCTTTGATATACATGCAATTATTCTCTTTGAAATATTAACTGTTCGAATTCACTGACAATTTGACCTGTGACAGACCACCATATCCACAATCTGCATCCCTATGCCTGACAAGGCTGAAACATTTACTAAAACAACTCTCTAGTCATTTGTAACCCACGCCCCCACCCATCCCGGGACGGGACGTAGCAGGTGTAAAGAAAAGGGCTTTGAACTTTCGACTGTCCCGGTAGTGCTGTGGATAGCAGGGGATTTGCATCCAAAAACTAGCTTTAAGGAAGACAGCGGTCCCAGAGGTTTCACTATAGTTTACTAGAAAATAGTTTTTATTATAAAAAAAAAAGAAAGATGAAAAACAAATCAGTTTCATATGTCACATCGAGAGTTCTTCTGTTGTTGTTTTCAAAAACATGAAAAGATTTTTCTCAAAAAGGTACTTTTATTTTTCATTTTATCATAGACGCAATGCAAATGCTGGTCTTAATTTTATTTTTATTTAATCCTTCCTACTGCACATTTTTGAAATATTTCCCGTAAACCAATAAATAAAAAACTATGGCCTTAGTTTGTTTAAGACAGTTTTCCTATTTGTTTGAAAATAGATTTTACGGCGTTTACACCTAATATACGTTTCAATTGTAGTGCGATATACAATATAACTTAATGATTACGTCAATGCATTAGTTGGTCAATCCCAGGACAATACACATAGAACGAAGCGGTCAGAAACAAGAATATAAGGTCAGTGACAAAGATATAATAACAATCCATAGAAATGCATGTACACACAAGTTGAGTTGCCACAACACAATCATGCCCACCAACGGTCTGATTGGTATAGCTGGGTAAGCCGCAAGTACTTTTAGCTAGCTTAAAGTGCGTGGTCAACACAGTGGTGCAAGTGGAATAGATGAAGTGAGATTTAGTAAGTAGAATTTTAACATTGGTTTCAACTTATATATTAAAGACTGCACAACCGTTTATCAAAGTTCAAGTCATATAATAATGTTTATGTGCTAAACAAATAGGATTGTTCATGGGTTATATGCGTAAAACGAATTATGAGTTAGTAATTACTAATTCAACGCTCCATTTTTTGGGTTTGACCTGTCTCGTTAAACCTGTTTATATTGTGTCTATAGAGTTTAGATTCTTAAAATATGTAAGTTATATATATAATTATATACCTCGTCGTCAGTAGATTAAGAAACGATGTACATATGTTGTAAAATTTGGCTGTTGTTGGCCGGATAGCTACGTTAATGTATATGTTGGCATTTAAACTTCATATGAAATTACTTCTTAAAGGGGTTGATGCACTATTTTCAAACACGATTTAGTTGAAAGGGCACTGAAAAACTGAAAAGAACTGAAAGAATTATCAAAATACAATGAAAAATAAAGGAGATATGACCTATTGAAATTGCAAAGAAACATTTATAAATGGAGGCGACCATCTTGGAACGATGACGTCATCGCGCATTTTTACCATATATGGCATTTTGACAAAGTATCTTTTAAAGCAAAGAATATCACTGCAAATTTATTAAAAATAATTATAAAAATGTAAAATGTATACATTGTATGATTAGTTGTCATTTGCTCTGGTTTTCCTTGCTTTAAAATACATTTTGTTCACTATGCCATATACGGTAAAAATGCGCGATTGGCCGCTTCCATTGATCTTTCTTAGCAAATTTTGAATAGGTCATATCTCCTCTTTCTTTTCCATTGTATTTTGATAATTCTTTCAGCTTTCTTCCCAAGTTTTTCAGTACCCTTTCAAAATAGCTTGTTTGAAAATAGTGCATCAACCACTTTTAAGTAGCATCTGAAATGTAGGTTATGTTTTACCATGACCTATCTTAATTAACGGACTACAGGCGATCAAATCAGTTTTATTTGAAATATGCACAAGTATCAAAACATGCGGTTTAGTTATTGTTTATGATCTGGAAAACGAAATAAATCGGTGTTGTTAAATCAAAACTAGTATTTCATATGAGGTTCATATTACTAGCAGCTGTTCATATAATTCAATATAAAAAGTGCTTTGATCGCAAAACAAAAATTCAGTGTAGCCATAATTATAGGTAATTAGATTTGTTTTGGGATATCTGCACGAGTTCTTTTGCGTATTAATATTGCGCGACTATTTATGCGCAAGAGAACGAGTGCATATATCCCAATATAAATGTAATAACCTTTTTATTGCATACACATTTTTAAATTAGAGAGAATAACAACATAGGTTGTAACAGTTAATTTTCACCAAAAACATTTATTCGAAACAAACATATTGTCATTACATAATAGAAAATCAAAATCACGTGACATACTTTATTTGACATGAACAGAAAAGTGCACCAATCACGAACAAGTGTACATAATACACACAATATGACTTTACTACACGTCAGTAATTATTGAGCGAATATTGACGCTTCCTGTTACATTGGAAGTAAACGGAGCTTGTAAATGCGTATGCAAGTAGTCATATTCGGTGTGTAATGTATACTCGTTCGGAATTGGTCCGTTATTAATGTCAAAGAAGGTATGTCACGTGACGTAAACAATATCGATTGATTTCCCAAAATGTAACAACAGTATGTTTATCATTGCAAATAAATATTTTTGATGAAAATTAAACGTTAAATCCTATCGTTTTGTTCTAATTCTTCGTTTTTATATTAAAAATGCGTATGCAATAAAAAGGTTATTACATTTGTATTGGGATATATGCACTCGTTATTTTGCGCATAAATATTGTAGATGAAATATTGCGCTCCTAAAGTCGCACAATATTAATACGCAAAATAACTCGTGCATATCTCCCTATACAAATCTAATAACCTATAAATACTACTGTTTCAGTTGGTAAAGAACGGCTGCAAAATGAAGGTGCTAGAACGTTGACAAGACAAACTTATGCATCATTGTAAATGCAAGGACAGATAACTCAGCTTTACGCAGTCAAATCTGACTGGTTCAAGATCGTATAGTTATTTAACTACTGCATACGTTTGGTAAATATCGGATGCAAAATAAAAGTGCTAGAGTGTTGACAAGGCAACATTATTCATTTTTGTAAATTCAAGGGCAGCTTACTCAGCTATAAGCGGTCGATACTGGCTGGTTTAAGAATGTGTCCGAGATATTATGGAAATATAACTGCTGCACGAGTTTGGTAAAAATCGGATGCAAAATGAAGGTGCCAGAGTGTTGACAAGGCAAACGTATACCTGCTTTAAGGGAAGATAAATCGGCTATAAGCGGTCGAATCTGGCTGGTCGTAGCAACACTAAATGTAAAAACGTCGCTAAATGTAAAAAAACTTCTGTTGCTAAACGTACTCAGGTTGGCTAAATGTAAATGCAAACGTCTTTAAATGTAAAAACTTGAGCGTCGCTAAATGTAATAAAAAGGAGCTAAATGTACAAAAAAACAAACTGTTTTTACATTTAGCTCGCTTTTTATTACATTTAACGACGCTCACGTTTTTACATTTAAAGACGTTGGCATTTACATTTAGCCACCCTTTTTAAGTTTAGCGACACACGTTTTTACATTTAGAGACGTTTTTACATTAAGCGACAAGTTTACTTTTAGCTGTGCTACACTGGTTCAAAAACTCATCCGAGATTTTTTGGATATATAACTAATGTATAAGATTGATAAAGATCGGATGCAAAATGAAGTTGCTCGAGTGTATACAAGGTAACATCATGCATTTTTGTGAAATTCAAGGGCTGATAACTCAGCTATTAGCAGTCGAATCTGGTTGGTTAAACAACTCGCTTGAGATCGTATGGATATACGGTATACTATACATGTTTGGTAAATATCTAGTACAAATTAAAGGGGCTAGGGTGTTGGCAAGGCAAACTTATGCATTTTTGTAAATTAAAGGGCAGATAACTCAACTATAAGCAGTCGAATCTCGCTGGTTTACGAAATCATCCGAGAGTTTATAGGTATATAGCTGCTGCATGAGTTTGGTAAAGATCGGATGCAAAATGAAGTTGCTAGCATTTTGAAAAAAACAAAATTATGCATTTTTGTAAATTCAAGGGCAGATAACTCAGCTATAAGCAGTCAAATATGGCTGGTTCCATAATTCGGTGCGGTGCGGTAATTCGGTGTGCATATAATCCTAATACATTTAGGGATTCACGAACCTTTGGGGACCCTTTTAAAAATACATAGAAATATAAAACACACATCTGAGGAAAGTTTGGTGCTTTTGTCCGGCGTGTCTAGATTGGGTCCTAAAACCTTTGTTTTGGTCCCTACCTATATATATGCAAATCACCTGATCGGACTACTTTTCCCTGCATAATTCCCAGCGCCAAACACGAGAGATGATACTAATATCGGTCGAGGGCGGGAATGGGCTGGTTCAAGAACTCTTCCGAGTTCTTATGGACATGAGTTCGGATGTAAAACGAATGCGCAAATACGTTGTTATCAAAAATGTTAACGAACGGACGACAGACAGCAGTCCATGACATACGCCTTACTGTATCTCTTGGCCTTGGCCAGTAGAGCTAAACATAATACCATGTTTATGTAAATTACAGGAGGTGGATAGATAAACAACAACGCTGTCACCATGTCAGTACAGCCAGCAACAGTAGTACAGGCGCCAGGTTCGAGTATTATTTAGTGTTTACTCTACTTTTTAAACCAATCAGATGGCTCAGAATTTCAAATACTGGCTACATTTATTCATGAAGAATTTGCTTCCATCGCTCTTCATGGTTTAGAGTGTGAACTATATAGAGATTATCGATAAAACATATGGTAAACACTAAGCCGGATAGAGTCTATGAAGAGAAATCTTCACCGCTAGGTCGCTATACGCTCCTTAATGGTGAAGATTTCTCTTCATAGGCTCTATCCCATACGTACATATTTTGACAGGCATACATATGTAGTTCATTGGAGTTTAAGCCTTTCGCTGCCACAGTCGACCAGTGTAAACCCAGATCAACTTTTATACATGATGAGCTGATTAGGGTTTACACATTTTCCATAACACTTTATATACAACATATCACCGGAAGGTTTGAATTCAAATTTTAGCAGACGACATTTGGCATTTGGCGGTGAAAGGGTAAATAATTGGCGTGGATGAATATAGGAGCTTCATGAAACCAAAAACTAATTTTGACAAATTCAAAATTTTTAATTCCTCATATTCTTGCAATAACATCATCGGCGCGTGTGTCATTGTATTTAATCTTGTTCTATTGACTATATATATAGTTTACCAGCAGCAGCAACCAATGATGATGCAACAACAACAACCACAACCAATGATGATGATGCAACAACAGCCGATGACGCACGTGACTATGATCAGCCAACCAGGCACGTGTCAGCATGTAAGAAAATAATTTGTTTGTTTGTTTGTATGTTTTTTACGTCATTTTCAAAACATGCAAGGTTATATATGACGGTCGATTTTTTTTGTGTGGTGGAGGCAGACCACCCACTTTTTCCTGGGTAGAACCAGTATAAATCGATTTCATGTCACAACAGCCTGTCAACTGTGTATTTGGTACAGCCATTATCACTTTCAAAATGTGGATTAGCTGTGAGAATCATATCTCTCTATGGCTGAGGGTCTCGGGGAACAAGGGAACATTGACTGTTATTGGTCATATTTTTGGGGAACGAGCATATGTTAAAATGGGGAACAAAGCAAAAACAAATTTGGGAACAAGGGAACATTGTGTCATATTTTCAGGGAACAAGGGAACATGGACCTCCTGGGAGAGCCTCATGGTTTTATTATCTGTAGTTACCATAGTACTACGATATATATGGATACAACCATAAGAGCTATGATTCTCACAACTAAACGCGGATATTCTAGTGAGAATTTAGCATAGACAATTTAGGTTTACCACCGTTCGAAAGTAATTCCTCTTTTTTTGTTAGAAATGAGCATTATAAGTAGGGGGAAATAACCCATTTCTATTCGGTTTTGTTGTTGAATGTATAATAAAGATAGATAGATAGATAGATATTTTATTCAAACATAAGGCATTACGCCCAACAGTTCACATGTAAATAGTACATACATATAAACATGTATATGAAATACACACAATATTTTCCAGTTAATGACAATTTGTCTAATTTCATAGGTGAGTTTCAAGATCATCTGTATATGTTACTAGTTAAAAAGTATTTGACAACTATTAAGTACATAAGTGTTTAATATATATTTTTAAATTAATATTCCTAAGTACTGATCAGAACACATTTATATCTGTGGACAAAAATGGAGAAAAGTGATATTTATTTATAAAACATGTCGTCTCTTCTTTTAAAACTTTTACAAATGAAAACGGACAGTTTCTTTAATAAACTCTTGTTTTCTGTTGTCATAAGTTCAATAAATGTTGGTATGTTTGGCCGTTTCCAAAAATATTTGTTAACATATTCTTTTCTAACATCTTGATATAGTGAACACTCCAATACAGAGTGAAATTCGTCTTCTAGTATATTACATATCTGGCATTTTCTTTCGGATCTTGGTGTTTTATTTGGTCTATGCCATCGACCAGTTTCTATTTCTAACCTGTGACTAGAGACTCTTAGTTTTGTAAAAAAAGCTCTAAATTGCTTTATATTTAGTACATCTAGATAATACTTAAACCTGAAATCTGATATTATTCTGTATGTACTAGCTCTAGTGGAATCCGATATTTATATAATAAATATGTGTATTGGTAGGTTTTACTGGATTATTAATGAAGATTTTCCAAATTTCGAATCTACACATACACTCTGTGAGCAATTCATAAATGAAAACAGCTGTACCCTTGACCTGTTTAGTAAACGAACAAGAACTTACATGTCTTGTGACACAATCTTTTCTGATGATTTTTCAAGAAAAAACTGTTTGTTTTTTTGTATATGAAAATTTCACTGCTGCATTATCCATAATTGAGTTGAAGTTGCAGCAAATCATTAATATGTGATATTTTAACATTAGTGTCAATGGGGATAATAACTGGTGGTTTCATACCTCAATGGGGATAATAATTGGTGGTTTTATACCTTTATCAGAGACGTATGGGCCGTCGATAAGCTTCATATAATTATTTTCATGTAATAAAAGGATACATTTCTTTTGAAATGTCTCCGTGTGGTTGCCAGGGTAGAATACACTCACTGCAAATCCCGTTAGAGGCAGAGGGGTAGCCTCCCCCACCCCCTTCATCATGTTCTATATTCGTTGTCTTCATCTTGACACCGCGTATGCAAACTTGAAAACATGCTTCCATCGTAAATGGAGTGACTACTATAGAATTTGCAGCAACTCTGCAGTGCATGCAGGGTAGAAGGTTCTAGGCACATTCTCCATATTTAACCTTGATGTAAATGGAGGATGAGGGATAAGCCGGGCATGTTCATTCCTGTTTAGCGCCATATAACCTTTCATGCGTTGGTGCGCCGTAAAACCCAATTCAATCAATTCCTTTTGAAATAGTGATATTGGAAAAAAAAAAATATAGGTTCTGAAAAAAAACAACAACACATTTGTCAAATATTATCTATGGACATATTATTTGTATATTATGACAATATCAGAATAGGGGAATTAAAACCCCCGACACGACGAAAAGGCCTTGCGCTTTGGACCTGCAGACCTCCTCATCACGTTGGTTCGCTATCTGGTGCTGTAATATCTGATCTAATATTTCTTAATATGAGCACAAACAAACAAACAAACAAACAAACAAACAAACAAACAAACAAACAAACAAACAAACAAACAATCAATCAATCAATCAAAATATGGCATTACCATAGCATTAAACGTGTTAACGACAGGTAAACCCCTGTTGCCAAAATGGTGTATTGTGAATATCAAATGTTATTAGTGTTTTAACTTTCGGTTGAGTATAATTTTTAAAGAAACTAACCCGCCAAATGGCGACAAAATTAAATAACAAAACCGTTTTATCAAAACTCTATCCAGATGTCCAGATTAAAAGTATAGGTTTTACCGTTTATCAACGGGTTTTTAAAATACCCGTTATTGAATATGCGTAAAGTGAATTATGGTAACTCTAAATTCGACGCTCCAGTTTTGGGGTTTGGTTTGGCTGGATAAAGCCGTTTATATCGTGTCTATAGAGTTTGGATTCTCAAAGTGTGTAAGGTATATAATACACTCTTCATCTGTAGGTTTAGAAACGGTGTACACATGTCGTAAAATGTGGCTTTTGATGGCGAGATAGCCACTTTAATGGTTTCTTGCCACAGGCATATTGCTTTAAATGCGATAATTCTCCTTACTTTGGTGATCATAATACATTTGTTTTATTTTCAGATAAGCACAAAGTCTGAAGCTACCAGTTTCGGACTATTGGCTGCTATATTCTTCTTTCCGTGTGGGATCATATTCTGTGTGTTGACGATGCAAAAACGATGTATCAACTGTGGGGTTAGGCTATAGACATTTGGCGGACCTCGGCTCCATTTTACTCTAGAATGTGGGGTTATATTAAAGATGGACCCTGTACTGTGGTGCCAGATCTGAATGGTTGATGCTATTGTTTTGTTATTTTCAATTATAATATACAATGTTTTCATGGTTAAAACTTAATAAGCATTCCGACCGGAATTAAATTTTCCAACAAACTAGCTCGAAATATGTTGTTTTCTGTTATTATATACAATGTTTTCATGGTTAAAACTTAATGAGCATTCCGACCAGAATTAAAATCTGAAGCTACCAGTTTCGGACTATTGGCTGCTATATTCTTTTTTCCGTGTGGGATCATATTCTGTGTGATGACGATGGAAAAACGATGTATCAACTGTGGTGTTAGGCTATAGACATTTGGCGGACCTCGGCTCCACTTTAGCCTAGAATGTGGGGTTATATTAAAGAGCGACCCTGTTCTGTGGTGCCAGATCTGAATGATTGATGCTATTGTTTTGTTATTTTCAATTATAATATACAATGTTTTCATGGTTAAAACTTAATAAGCATTCCGACCAGAATCAAATTTTCCAAAAAACTAGCTCGAAATATGTTGTTTTCTATTATTATATACAATGTTTTCATGGTTAAAATTTAATGAGCATTCCGACCAGAATTAAATTGTCCAAAAACTAGCTCGAAATATGTTATTTTTTACTAATCCATACAATGTTTTCATGGTTAACACTTAATAAGCATTCCGACCAGAATTAAATTGTCCAACAAACTAGCTCGAAATGAAAAAAAGGAGAATACTTGCTTAGCTACACAAATTGATATAGCTTATACGCGCGTTTGTGTGTGCTTGCGTGCGTGCGTGTTATCACATTTAAACTATATCAATTCTAAATTGCGTGCGTGCGCGTGCGTGCGCGTGCGTGTATGTTATCACATATAAGCTGTATAAATTTGTGTAGCTAAACATGTATTCTCAAAATACACGCACGCACGTACGTACGTACGCACGCACGCACACACACACTCGAACATACACAAAGAGGCATTTTTTGTTTGTACATTATATACATTTCCCATCTAGTGCCGAGACATGTTCTTCTTTTCTTTGCATACTTATATGAATATGACATACCATAGTATCTAAGATAACTTTAAAATTTCTTGGTTTCATCTTCATTCTATCTCCGTGGTCGAGAGGGTAAATACGCTGCGTTTGAAACTTTCTCGCCTCGCACCGCTCGAATCCCACTGTGAGCTCGACATGTAGGTGAAAAAGTCTTGGTTCTTAAGGACTGCGAGAGGTTTTATCCAGGAATAAATGGATGATCTGCCTCCACCACTAATAATCGACCGTCATGCATAGCCTTAAATGTCTGAAAAGGGATGCTAAACACCAAACAAACATGCAAAGAAATGATCTCCGCGGCCGAATAGTTAACGACATTGCGTTGTAAACCTTCGTCTCTCAAAGCTGCGGGTTGGAATCCCACTGGGAGCTCGACTTGTAATTGAGGAAGTGCCGATTCTTACGGATGGCGGGAGTTGTACAGTACTGGTTCTACTCAGGAATATTGGGTGGTCTGCCTCCACCACAAAAAAATCGGCCGTCATATGTATATAACCTTACACATGGAAACTTGTTGTAAATACATCAAAAACTAAGGTTATGTTATTTAAAAAGGGTGGCTCATTACCGAGAAATTTAACTTTCCATTTAAATGATAATGCATTAGATATTGTTAATAGGTTCAACTATTTAGGCATAGTCTTTACAACGGGTGGATCATTCACCGATGCACAGGCAAAACTTGCAGGACATGCTTTAAAGGCTATATTTAAAATGAACAAATGCCTATATGAGTTTACTGAGTTATCTGTCGAACACAGATTAGATTTATTTGATAAATTAATCACGCCAGGCTGCAGTTTGGGGGTTTACAAAAGCTAATGCAATAGAAAGAGTGCATCTTAAATTCTGCAAGACTATATAAAATGTAAAGAAGACAACGCAAAAAGATTATATATATGGGGAGTTGTGTAGAAAATCCTTTTTATGTCAACGGCGTTTTATTAAAATATTACATAGTAAAAATAAGTATGTAAAAATAGTTAATGATATGATGATCAGTGACATCACTGAATGGTAAGGGGGAGCAACTCCGACCGGAGGACTACAGTCACTATTTTGTCACTAATGGTAAGGGGAGCAACTCTGATCGGAGAAATACAGTCACTGTTTTGTCACTAATGGTAATGGGGGTGGGGGAGGGAGGCAATTCTGATCCGTGGAGTTTACCTGGAGATTTTCGTTCTTTAAACGAAAGTGTAATAAAATGTTGCTCATCTTTGATGTAGTCGTTATATTCTTAGCGCTATTTTTAAACTGAAAATGCAGCTTGATGAAATACAATTGCTTTTTAGACAGTTGGTTTTATTACATTATTTAACATCCGTTATGTGCATTGTGTTCAATCGTAAGCGTGTTGCTTAGAAATCGAAAGATTTTGGGTTTGAGGCTTCATAGTGTTAAAAGTTTCAATACGGAATCATTAAATATAATCTATTATTTAGAAGCATACTTTTCAATGTGTACGCCTGAGAGCAGACATATTAGATACTGAAAAAAGAAAAAACGCATAATGGATATTTCCGCTATATATTGTATGTTTAATATGCTAATGGTATAGGGCGACATTAGGCCTGTCCTTTCGGAACGAAGATTAAACACCACCTTTAAAGTTTCATTATCGACAGAATGCGCATTTGACTCAAGTAGGTGAGCAAACTTAGGCTTAAAACGTTGCAATCTCTTAACATTAAACACACTATAGGCCGTGTGCTGCTCAACTTTTCGGAACCAACTCAGCTGGCAAATTCTAGTTGCTATAACCTTTTAGATCTATCTTAATAAATAAGAAATAGCCAGGATAGTTTTTCTGAAACGGTAGCTTAACACATTATTTTTGGGCAAAAACATCAAAATTTGAATAAAAATCGCTAAAAACTGGAATAATTTTTTAAATATTATTATCATTGCAATATTAGGGAGCTGAAGCTTCTGAAAGTTGCCTGTTATATTCATGTAAATAAGAATAATATTTGAAATGAACAAAATATAGACAGCTTGCCATTTTGGGGGTAAATCAGCAAAAAAAGCGTACAAATTGCTCATTTTTGGAATAATTTTTAAAAAAATATTGACACTTTCAATTAAACAAAATAGTAGGTTTTAAAGTGTTTTCATTTATCTAAAGATGTCTTGAGATATTGGTAAATTTTTAAAGGATCAGAGATTTGGAAAAACTGAGATATTATAGGCCAAAAGTTACAAATTTTAACCAAAATCACTAAACACGGGATTACTTCTAAAAATATATTCTCATTACAATATAAGGAAATTGAAAGTCCTTAAAGTTATCTGTTATAAACAAGTTCATGAAAACAAATATTTGGAATGAATAAAATGTATAAATCTTGAAATTTTGGGGGAAATCAACACAAAATGAATTAAAGTCGCTGATTTTTGGAATAGTTATGAAATTTTAAATTATGATTACAATATAATAAAACAGAAGTCGTTATAGTATTTCTTTAAATGTAAAGGTGTCATGAGCTACAAAAGAGGCAGTCCTAAAGGATCAGAGATTTGAAAATGCCATTACTTTTGGCCCAGAATATCGAAATTTAAACCAAAACCGCCAAAAACTGGACTATTTAAAATACAATTTTATTGCAATATAAGGGAGTTGAATGTTCTTAAAATAAACATTCTATTATATTAATGTGCATGGGGAAATGTTTGGAATAAACAAAGTTGATACATCTTGACATTTTTGGAGAAAATCTACAAAAAAAAGCATAAAATAAAAGATTTTTGGATATTTATTTTTTAGCAAAACAAAGTATTTTTCAAAAATGTAAATAAAGATGTATTAAGGTACAGACAAAATGTTCCTAAGTAACTTGAAAGCAGGCTGCAAAAAACAATTACGAAAATTTGAATATTTATTAAAAAATTATTTCTTTTGAAATGAAAGGGAGATAAAGGTCTTTACGGTTTTCTTATTATGTAGATAAAGAGGCACCCATTACATTTTGACTTAAATATACCAGTTTTGAATTATATCTATCCTCTTGTTTCGATTTCGCAGGGAAAGATATGATCGACAGACAGGTATCTAGAAGATACTTGACTCAAATAAGTCAATACTACGTTACCAATTAGAATCATCGAAGAATGGTATTTTTGTTTGATTGATTAACATTTAACATTTATTATTTACCTTATCATATGAGTGATGTATTTTAGATATAAAGAAAGATACAAACATCGGACAGGTAAAGCAGCATTCAAGGACGATAGTCAACCACAAAACACAAAAACAAACACGCAAACAAACAAACGAGAAGGCAAAAGTAATAAAAAATGCAAACGACATCACAAACACAAAAAGGTTGAAGTACACATATTCACACTGTCCACTATGATCGAGAAACGAAAAAATGTTTAATGATTATATATTTTATTGATTTGTTCAAGGGTCTTCTTAGACTTATTGCAATATTGTTATATGTATGGAGGGTGGCCTCGAACGAACCTCCATAGACCTATGACGAGGCAAATAAAGTTTCTTCTTCTATGTTCGTGTATATGGAAAAAAAATGGACGAACACACAAACAATTTTTTAAAAATAAATAGCTTAAAAAAGAATTGCATGACTATCATGTATTTGTAATATAAGATATTTTTAAACGATTTTGATCATTAAACTCAAACTCACATATTGCATACGTAAATGCCATTGTAGTATTTCTTTTATTAAACTATTGCAAACAAAAAATATGCCAATTAACAGAACCGAGTGAAGTGATATTTCAGTTTTGGGTTGAGAAAAATTCAATTAAGAAGTAAACGTAGTTTTAAAGAAAACTCTGCCTGGAAAATAATATACGTCTCAAAGCTACAGAAAGAGACAATCATGATATTAACATCATTAACAGAATACTACGTATTCATCTGCCGAATATTGAAGCATGTTAACATTCTGAATCTGGTATGCAAGCTACAACTAACTCCCCTGCATTCACACCATGTTGCAATACAGGGATGTCTATGCTTTCTGCAAGTACAGTGTAAAGTAAGTTTCGCAAGATACTTTGATAGCATTTCGAAATTATAAAGGAACAGATGGGCATCTGTTATAACAGGCCTTATAACAAAGTTCAAGGTGTACCATTCCTATTCTAAAGCTATATAAGACTTTCCGAGGTCCTTGTTTGCACGTGATGGTATGCACGCAAATGTTGTTATGCGCTGTTGCATATGTATGGGGAATACTGCTCATCAAGAGCTGACCAGTTGAATTCACAACGCTATAGGATGAACATACAACAAGCCGTTGTAATGAGACACTAGATTATTATTAACTGATATCCACTTGATAATTATTCCAGGGTCCAATTACAACAGCTTGTTGTATGCCCATTCTACTGAGTGGTGGATTGGATTGGAAAATCTCATCATCAGATTTTACTATAGACCGTGTGTCCATTTAGACAACCTGCTGTTTAAAATAATATTTAACTACCATCTTTCAAAACATGTCTGTCAGGATGCTCTATCCTATTGACGTAGCGGTATCTAGATTATGCTTTTATTTCAGCAGTCATATATTCAAACTACTTTGTAAATCAGTTATTTTCATTTAAGAACGATTTTCTTACTCCCAAGAACTGAAGCAAAGACTGATGTGCTAGTCTTTCAAACATCCTTGCAACATTGCCTTTGTATCTACCCTGTGTTAACTTGCATTACGTGTACTCGTTAGCTGCTGAATATTAAGGACTATTTATCTGCCATCTTTATATAAACACAAACTCCAAAATGGATGGGGTAGGATCAAGTGAAATTTCAACCAAATGCATACTTTAGGCATGAGCAATGTCAACCATAATGTACATGACAGTACTTCAATATTATTTACGTGAACATAATATCAGAAATAATACGTATACCACTGAAATATGCCCTTTTTATCCGATAAGTATGACGGCAGTTTTATTAAAAAAAATTAATGTCAAATAAATAGTTCCATTTATCCAGCGAGAGCCGACGTGACATCATTTTTAATAAAATAAACCATGTTATCACATCTTCCACATTCCAAAGTGCACCATTGTAAAAAGGCAAAGATATTCTTTCAATGACATGTGGTTTCGAAATAATCTCAATGTTATAATATGATGACATAGACGGACTTTCTCTGTAATTGTTTTATAACCGGCAACTATATTTGTGGATGTGTTAAACAGAACTGAGTGACTATTTTGATAGAAACATTGCCAAACAAAACCAGTTGATCATTATCATGTCTATATTCGGTCCAAACCAAATAACACATCTAATAAACTGTTTATCCGAACGTTTCACCTTACCACGTTTCTGTTTACAATGTAAGTGCACGCTTTTCATGTGTATCATTTTAAATATCAAAAATATTTTTTTCTTTTTTTAACAGTAGTGTACTAATACAATTATGCTATACATATTTTTAGTGTGACTATGAATTTAACAAAAGTATATAATTCAATAATGGAATCAAGGGCTGATAATCACATAGGCTTTTGCATATGTTAAATAAATAACGAGAAGGGTGTTCCACGGAACACTTTTGTAGATTGTCATGTGCTTATTTAACGTTATGAGCTAGGTCAGGTTGCAGGTAAAGGTTTAATAGAAAGAGGAATAACTTTGCCGAAATAAAAAACAAAGTTATTAGACATGTGTAACGACTTTCCTTGGGGTGAGATGAAGATATTTATGAAGTTTCATGAACATAGGTGAACTATTTTTTAAGTTATGACCAAGTTCAGGTTGCAGGTAAAGCGTGACGGACAGACGGACGAAGACGACGAATGAAGACAGACTACGGACAAAGCGATCTCTACCTGTCTGTCATGCTACGAAGGTGACACAAAGACAAATAAAATGGAACTTTGAATTGAAACATTTCTGTAAATCATTTTTTAATCTTAGCTTATTTTTTTTTAAATTAACATCTTAAACGTGTACTTTATTATCTCCCTTTACAGCAACACATTTATTACAGAGAGGTCAGATGTTTATATTATTTCGTATTATTTCGTATATGCCGAATCAAAAAAACTATATTTACATGCAATTTGCTTAAAAAGTATAAATGTATTCCAATTTGTTTGGTTATCTTTACCTTCTTTCGATAGAATGTGCGTTTAATGATTAAAATGGTTGAATGTTTGCTTCCATATGTTTTTATACGGTTGAACTATTGAACTGTTATATGTTTACATGACTTACGTAACCATTTTGAACGCAATCAAATACACAAAAACAAATTTGGGGAAGTTAATCCATGCCATATATCTATTTTTATATCAATTTAGGACATTTTCTTAAAAATTATCTCCCTTTATAAAACTATAGTTTTACACACTTAAGCTACCGAACTAAAAATACTATCCTGGCTTAAAAGAAGCGTAAGACATTGACCTTTCCGAAAATGCATATTAGAATTTGCCAGCTTGAGTGGTACCAATATGTCAAAATTTGGGTGGCAGCACACGGCCTAATACTGAAAGGGCTTGATTTTTTCAAGCGAAATTTCAACATTTATGAATACACCGATGCACAGTTTCGTTCAGAAAATCGATAAGAGAGAAAGTGCCCGGATGTACGAGTAAAAAATCAATACGTCCGCCATTGTGCTTGTTGTTGTAAAGGGAAAGACTACGATACCTGTCAAAAACAGTGTGAAAATCGATGAAAATGGCCGATTTAGGTGACATGACCCTAGAAAAATTTAAATTATGGTCATCCAATGCCTTGAGGGTATACTTGTCGCTTAGAAAGAAGCCGATCAATGGGAATTTTGAAGAATTAACAGCAAGGTAAGTTACGACAAATTGTTGAATCATGACATGAACATCTTGAATCTTTTGAAGGAGACCATAGTTTGTTTCCACTACTTCTGCCGATCAGTTGCTTCCAACGTTCTCGTCTCTCGGGATTCTTTTTCTTTGTTGGAAAGGTGAAAAGCCTGCAGAGAAACATGAGAACATACTTTTAGATTTTGATTTTATTAAACTGATCTAGTCAATAAACAAACAAAGACTATAAACGTTAAAACCTTTCAATCAAGATGTGAAGTTTATCCTTATTAGAAATAAGTATACAATTATTAAATGCCGAGAGTTTCGAAAAATCATACAAAACAATGACAAAAAACACAAACAAGGATTTTAACTATGTTATAATGTAATCTATTCCACGCAAAAATACACTGAACCTTTTTACTTCCGCATTACCCCACCCACCGACGCTACATTATGAACGAGTACAATTTTCCAGACAATTACCTGAAAGGTGGATCACATTTGCAGTGTTTTTCTTTGTGAAGGCATCCACATTCACTGCACAGTTGATCTTTCCATTTTTTCAACCAATACGCCCCATTAGAACAATTGTTTACGGCACAGGTCAGTGCCATTGTATGTTCGACACGCAGTTTCCAAGAATTCTTACTCGCATTTCAAGAACGTTAACTCTGGATAGATTTTCATAATGCGCATGCGCACTTCGGAACTGTGCATCGGTGTATTTTCGTGTAACAAAGTATATTTTGATTAAAAACTCTATTACGAAACAGAGTTGTCCTTTCTGTAATTAGTTGTAGCCTCTTTTTGACAAAACACGTTGATATTTATCTGGAATATTAAATGAAATTAGGTGTGTATAATATAGGCAATTTTTTGATTATGCGTTTGTTTTTCCTTTCAGTATATACAATCGTTGCTCAACTCGAGCGGTTACTACCGGTACAAAGCTAAATTAAACATGGTATGCACCCACACAATAATATGGGATACAACACAGTCATTCAAACAGTGTATTGATTATTTTTACCATTGTACACGTAAGCTTGGGTGTATATTAGTCTTGATCATCTTTGACGCTTGTTTGTAAATATAAACGTCTTGACCATTTGTGCAGAAAAATAATTGAAACCGGAAACACGTGTCCGTTATTTTATTATCCGTTATTTTATTGTTATAGTATTGAAGACCATCCACATTTAGTTCGTCGATATAATGATAATTTTTTCTTTTTTGTTTATTTATTAATTTATCGCCGTTCTGCCGTTCTGTTTATCTTCGATAGCAGGTGCGTCTGTATCAGCCAATCAGAAACGATACCGGTATCTCGGTAAAAGTCATTTTTTTAGAAGAACTGTTCCAGACGTTTGTCTTGAAAACAAGCAAGCGTCACAGATGATCTAGACTAGGATGTATCCCCAGCAAAAATAGAAACGTCCCTCATTTAAGCTGTGATTAGCATAGGGTTGACTTTGTTACACTTTGTACACCAATCTAGATATAATTTCATCATTTTATACTTATCCCTCAATCATTCTGATCAATATTAATAATCATCAAAAACCAAAGTTTGTCTGTTGCTGCTAAAACATGTTTTATTCAAATTGCGAAATCACTATATATTTTTTTTTATAATACAGGGAGGTGATCTGAAAATATTCGTTCTTGAAAGCTGTATGGCACAAGACCCGGAAATGCTGTTTGCCCACAAGTTTGATTCAAAGAAAATAATTAAATTGTTTTCATGACAGTGCTAGCCTTTAACAAAGATATTGGTATATAAGATTAAATAAAATATAATTTCATTGTGTCTAAATCTATGGGTAAAGTTGGGGACGTTTGTATTTTTGCTCAGTATATATAAGTGGGACCTTACAGAGGACAACAACGTCATTGGCATTCAACTGCAACATGCACCTTGGGACCTTACAGAGGACAACAACGTCATTGGCATTCAACTGCAACATGCACCTTGGGACCTTACAGAGGACAACAAAGTCATTGGCATTCAACTGCAACATGCACCCTTGGACCTTACAGAGGACAACAAAGTCATTGACATTCAACTGCAACATGCACACTGGGACCTTACAGAGGTCAACAATGGTCAACTAGCACTCACTTTACCAGAGGAAGAGAAGGTTCAGTTCCTAAATGTGACAGGTAGCAAAATAAACAAAGCACATTTGATAAAGACATGTCGTTTGTATAATGGAATATATGCACATGAAAACAATCTAATTGTTAGTTTTTCTGGCTACCCTGCTGAGGTTCAGATAATGGACATGACGGGAAAGTGTTAATGAGAATCAGTACTGGTCAAAAAGGCGAAAAGTTATTCAATATGCCTTGGTATGTTGCTGTCAGCCCTAGTAACAACATGATTTATGTGTCAGATTATGAAAATGCTAGACTGACCTGCCTGACCATGGAGAGAAAAGGTTACGTTTGTGTATCGTGATGAAAGCTTAAAACACCCAAAAAGTCTAAAAGTAGGAGAGGATGGATCAATGTATGTCTGCGGAGGAGAATGCCCCACAGGATGGAACCAACATACAGACACTGTGGGCCCAGAGAACGAGGGAGCATGGTCCAGTCCTATTGCTTATGGCAAGAACACTGGGAAGATTTACTTGGGGTCGGACAACAACAGTGTGAAGGTCTACACGCTTGAATAAATAGAACTTTTTTTAAATACAGTGTGTTAGGGAGTATAGAATCATTTAGGTTAAACTTCTAAATTTAAAATGAAAGGAAACTGTCTATTCAATTTCTGATTTAGATTAACCCGTTCAGTTGTACTATACCAACATTTCTAAAATTATTGCCCTATAGCTGTGAATGTTTTAATAGGGTATTTTGTACCAATATTTACATAGATTCATTGTATCCCTAGAAGTGCAAAACTTTAACAAGTTAACTTACTTGAGGATTGCATTTTAACTTGTGTCCTTAGCATTTGTTATAACAGCACACATTTATATTTCAGTTTATTGTGACCGTATGAATGTTTCGTTTTCAAAACACACTTCATTCGGGTAGTAAAGAATCAATCTTTTCTGAGAGGTGTTGTACTTAGTGATAAAAATGCATCAAATCATTTCACCGTTGCATAAATGTATGCTAATATCATATATCTTCAAGCCTGGAAACTTTTAAAATAATCTAAAATACACGAACTGAGAAAATTGAATTTAAACAGAAAATGATTCTTTATACCGATTATTCTATACACCCACAATGCACTGTATCAGCATATTTCATACATTGTGTGTATATAACATTTTCAATTTAAAACATATATAATAAAATGTAAAGTTAAGATAAAGCGATGTCTGTGGTAGATTTTTGCCCGATGTTTTTTTTTTTTTTTTTTTTTTATATATTACATATGACCATTCATAATAAACAAGAGAAACTAACAACAAATAATAACATCGTGTTATATGGTTTCAGTATTTATTCATTTGAATGAGCCTAAGCGTGTGAGCTTTTCAATCATTTTGTAATGTGTTTTAATATTGGCCATTTGGTTTAGTAAATGAGCGGGTATCTATCTCTCTCTCTCTCTCTATCTTTCTCTCTGTCTCTCTCTCTGTCTCTCTCTCTCTCTCTCTGTCTCTCTCTCTGTGTGTCGCTTTCTCTCTCTCTTTGTTATCTCACAGAGAAATCTACGATATGCAAACAAATTAAATTATATAACTCCAAGACCAAACAAAGAACTATTTAAAGGGAGCATGTCAATTGTATGGAATAGCATTCCTTCATATCTCTCTCTCTCTCTCTCTCTCTCTCTCTCTCTCTTTGTTATCTCACAGAGAAATACGATATGCAAACAAATTAAATTATATAACTCCAAGACCAAACAAAGAACTATTTAAAGGGAGTATGTCAATTGTGCGGAGTAGCATTCCTTCATATATTAGGGAATGTACATCTTTAAAAACCTTCACATCTAACTGTGTTAAATGGCTGAAAACACAATCATAATGTAATTATTGTAAACGTATTGTTATGTTTGGCAGTTTTAGATAATTATTGACATCTTGTGTACCGTGTGGTACTTTATTATGCAAACCACCACCTCAAACCATATACATAATTATGTATATATAATACATAATTATGTATATATATTAAGAATGAATGTGTACATGGTTGTAAATGTGTGTACGTGCGTGTGTATTTGCATGTATGCGTGCAATAATGTAAAGGAAATATCACCGTTTTGTTATATTATATATGTTTTACATTGTATATGTATGACTTTACAAAGGGCCCCAAAGGAGATTAGAGTTGGCTAATTGGGTCACCCTCTATAAATAATGACATTCAGTCATTCAGTCATTCATTCATTCATTCATTCATATACCTTGTGATTTCAGGCTCTATACCGTGTGGTTTCAGGCTCTATACCGTGTTGTTTCAGGCCCAATACCGTGTGGTTTCAGACTCTATACCGTGTGGTTTCATGCTCTATATAGTGTGGTCTCAAGTTCTATACCGTGTGGTTTCAGGCTCTATACCGTGTGGTTTCAGGCTCCATATCGCGTGGTTTCAGGCTCTATACCGTGTGGTTTCAGGCTACGTATCGTGTGGTTTCAGGCTCTATATCGTGTGGTTTCAGGCTCTGTATCGTGCGGTTTTTAGGCTTTATACCGTGTGGTTTCAGGCTCTGTATCGTGTGATTTGAGAGATACTGCTAGTCATAGCCACACTGCACAGCTAGCCATAGCCACACTGCACTGCTAGTCATAGCCACACTGTACTGCTATTCATAGCCACACTGTAATGATAGCCATAGCCACACTGTACTGATAGCCATAACCACACTGCACTGTAAGCCTTAGCCACACTTCACTGATAGCCATAGCCACACTTTACTGCTAGCCTTAGCGACACTGCACTGCTAGCCATAGCCACACGGCACTACTAGCCATAGCCACACTGTACTGCTAGCCTTAGCGACACTGCACTGCTAGCCATAGTCACACTGCACTGATAGACATAGCCACACTGTACTACTAGCCATAGTCACACTTTACTGATAGCCATAGTCACACTGCACTGATAGCCATAGCCACACTGTAATGATAAGTCATAGCCACACACTAATGATAGCCATAGCCACACTGTAATGATAATCATAACCACACTGTACTGAACATTGACTAAGGCTGCAGTGTGGATATCAGTACAGTCACAGTGTGGATATCAGTGACTATGGCTATCAGTGTAGTGTGGCTATGGCTATCAGTACAGTGTGGCTATGGCTATCAGTACAGTGTGACCATGGCTATGAACAAAGTGTGACTATGACTATCAGTACAGTGTGGCTATGGCTATCAGTATAGTTTGACTATGGATATCAATACAGTTAGCCATGTGACTATGGCTATCAGTACATTGTGACTATGGCTATCAGTACATTGTGGATATGGCTATCAGTATATTATAGTTATGACCATGAGGACAGTCGACTATGGCTATCAGTACAGTGCGGCTACGACCATCAGTACAGATGAGAATAGCTATCACTACAGTGTGACTATGGTTATCCGTACAGTGTGGCTATGGTTATCACTACAGTATGACTACGACCATATATACAGTTTGGCTATAGCTATCAGTACAGTGCGGCTATGGCTATCAGTACATAGTTACGATGGCTATCAGTACAGTGCGGATATGGCTATCATTACAGTGTTGCTATGACAATCAATACAGTGGGGCTATGGTTATCAGTACAGTGTGGATATGACTATCAGTACATTATAGTTATAACCATGTTGACAGATTGCTATGGCTATCAGTACAGTGAGTCTACGGCCATGAATACAGTGCGGCTATGGCTATCAGTACAGTGTGGCTATGACCATGAGTACAGATGGCTATGGCTATCAGTACAGTGTGGTTATGGCTATCAATACAGTGTGGCTATGGCTACCAGTATATTATAGCTATGACCATGAATACAGATGGCTATGGCTATCAGTACAGTGTGACTATGACTATCATTACAGTGTGGTTAAGGCTGTTTTTCCTTTTATTGCTGCTTTTAAAAAACGTTCTTTGCATGTACATGACAATAATTAATTTAATGACATAAGTTATATCACTTGTTCGTATCTCTGTATAGAGAGGCATATGCACAACGGTATTGTTATATATATTTTGTAGTACCATTTGTATTGTATATATGATGAGGCGAACATAAATATTGTCTGACTGTTTGTCTATCTGGTATTAATATTGCTGACTAGACATATATATCTGCTGTTGTTAAAATGTGCCAATCCCATTTGAAATCTGCCGAAGTGTTTGTCATACCTTTAATTTACAATTTGCAATGTAGCATATAATTTAATTCAATTTAGTAATGTTGATTTGTTATTACATCTTTATTTATGATAACAGTTACACACATGACATTCGCCGGTATGTACGGCATGGCACGGATTTTATTTGTACGATATAAATAAATGTATTAACATATTCTTGTGTCTAAATATATAATATACATCCTACGTAATGTTACACTAAGCTAAACTATTCATTACTTCTTTCGGTATTATCCGTACCACCTGCTATTTCCGTTATATTTCGGAATATATAGTCTTGATTATCTGGGACGCTTGCTTGTTTTCAAGACAAACGTCAAGAACAGTTCTCCTAAAAAGTTTGACTTTTACCGAGATTCTGGTATCATTTCTGATTGGCTGAGACAGAAACACCTGCTATCCAAGATATACAGAAAGGCAGAAAGACAATAAATTTATAAATAAACAAAGAGGGAAACTTCATCTTTATATCGACGAACTAATTGCGGATGGGCAGAAATACTTTAATTATATTAAAAAACAATTACTGTCATTTGCTTCCGGTTTCAAATTTTTTTCTGAACAAACGGTCAAGACGTTTGTATTAACAACTAAGCGTCAAAGATGATCAAGACTACGGAATATACGACTTTTACCTCCAACCTGAAAATCGCGCCTTTTCAGTTCTTGAGAGAATTCATAACGTTGATGCTCGTAAGCAGCGACATCTGGTATCACAATGCGGAATTATATGTATGTATGTTCCATTCATGTTAATATAATTGTCATTCATGTTCATTATACACTTTGAACGTTTTAAGTCCTCAGTTCGTCAACGGTAAATAGACAAAATAAAGAATTAATTATAGCAATATTAACAATAATATAAGAAAAGTCTACAACAACTAATATATATGAAGACTAAGAAAACAATTAGCAATAAAGTAGTATGTAGAATGGCGGAAGAAGATTTGAAATAGTCTGAATACAGTTCAAAGTAGGCAACTATGTAGATAAGTAAATGAACAGAATTATGGCGGTAATCCCCGTCGGTATGAAGCGCCGACACGGATTATAACGCTTGAGAATTCATATGATTTTTAGAAGAAAACTTGTAGACGCTTGTCTTAAAAAAATAAACAAGCGTCGCAGATGATCTAGACTACTCTGTCTTTCTGTATTAAATATATGTAAATTTCACCATAAATTTCGAACATGTGACAAGTGAAGTGCATTCATCGCACATCAACACACATGCCAGTCATGGTATTATTTGTAGTCAATGTTTTGATACGTTTAATAAATGAATGGTAACCCTATTTTCTATAAGAGAACACTAGTTTTGACCGTATTTACATGCGCAATCCCGTTTATAACGTGGTCAATCATTATCGACTATGTTTATCGCGGGATCAATAGTAAAAGTTTTAAAGGCAATCGGTTCATTTATTATTTCCGGTTAGCGAGGCTGTATTTATATTGTGCAGTATCAATATTGACAAAATTGATTTAATTAAAACTACTCCGTTCTTTAGAATGTTCCATCATAGAAATCAATACCAATAACGGAACCGACATTGTTCACCTTTCACCGACCTTTCACAGCCTACATTGTGACTTTACTCTTGACAAAGCAGAAATACACATTTGTTTAGGAGAAATATAAATTCAAATACTGTAAACACGTAAAGTCACAATGTCATTGCATTTCTTCTATGCGAAGAGTAAAGTCACAATGCTGGCTATGCAATAAGAGGCCCTCCCATGAGTGGTGGGGGGAGGGAGGGGATGTCCATGTTCGCTTGTTCCCTGAAATTATGACCCAATGTTCCCTTGTTCCCTTAAATTATTTGCTTTGTTACCCAAAGGGGGTGGGGGGGGGGGGGGGGGGGGGGGGGAGAGAATTTCTATAGGTAACTGTAAATCGCTGTTAGAAATACATTTGCACAAGGAAATTGAGATTATTAGTTTTTGTCAAAGGATGAGGCCCGTTCCATAAAGAGTGTATAATAATGTAGTACAATTATAACCGTTTTGCATTTTATGTGCACTTTTATATATGTTAAAACCACTATGTAAAGATGGATTTTCTTTAAAAAAAAAAACGTGTCAACAATTAATATTTTTTTTGTATTTTTAGCACAATATACTCTATTATCAGTTACTTCTCTGCCATGTTTTAGTAAATCTCAAATGCAAGAAACTCATCGGGACTTCAAAATTCAAAAATCGTTGTCATCTGTCAGTCTTTTTGATGACCTGAGCCGAAGGCTAATTGAGATGTTTTGGAATCACTCTTCGTCCGTCATCCGTCCATTGTCTGTCCATCGTCCGTCGTCGTCATTTTCTTTTGCTGCTGACGACTTTTTCTCGGAAACCGCTTGTCGGAATTCAACCAAATCTTATATGAATTTATTAAACTGGATTTTATAGTTGCACCAACAGCTAAGGTCATTTGGCGACATTCCAGCTTTTTATTGGTGGAGGAAGATCCCAGGTGCAAACCCGGGCATTTTTTCGCGCACGAGCGCGTACCTGAGTAGAACCACCGACGTTCCGCAAGCAAGCTGGATAGCTTGATACTCACATACTAAACAGTCCTGGCCCCATGGGGAATCGAACCCACAGCAGTGGGGGACATGTGATTTCAAGTCTGAGACCACTCGACCACGGACGACCCCAAGTTTATGTGAAGCATCATTATATGTTTGTTTGAATGAAGCACCTGAGGACATAAATGCCCCCGCAATGGGGCTTATCAGTTTCATTTAACAAATCTTAAAAAATCTTCTACTGCAAAAATACAAGATATAGAGCTGTGATATTTTGCATGTAACTTCGTCTTATCGTCCTCTAACTAGTTTGTTCTAATGGTGACCCTGAGGTCAAATTTGGACCCGCCCCAGTGTCCTAATCATTCACACAAACTTTAATGCTCCGGACTAAATGTGTGACGCACGGACGCACACACGGACGGACGGAAAAAGCGGCGACTATATGCTCCCCCATAATAAACAATCAAGTGTTTTTAGTTACAATATATTTTATATCAACTAAGGTAATAGTAAATGAAAAGAAAAAACTGTGATGGGGCCTCAATATAATGTCTCTGTGGTAATCAGTCAGCGAGAAGTAAGCAGTTAAAAAGCATGCTATCCATGATTTTTCAACGACTACATTCAGTTGGGAAATGTGTCTTTAAGAAAAGAAACATTGTTATAGTCCAACGGTTAGTTAAGACATGTATCGTTCGTAATAACTTCATTTACTTCGGTACTGTCCGTAGACTTAACGCAAATATACGAATATTTGTTTATTCCTCGGGATACCATTTTGCATAATTATTTGTAATCATCACATGTTTTGTATATGTTTTGTTTTGTAATGTATTCAGCCATGGTACCGTGTTTAGTGATAATTACTGATTCACATTTTGACTTTGACTTGACACGGTGTCAAATTTTAAACCGTACGACTAACCATTTAACAAAACAAAAATTCCGCGGATTCACATGTCTAGCCTAACGGGGATGGACTTGAAAATAAAATATAAATGATGCTTAAATGAAAGTTTGTAAACATTTTAATAACTAAAAACAATGGAGTTTACAGTTTGCTGAGATGACATGTAAAGTGCATTTCTTTAAAAACAAAATGCCATTCTTTGAAAAAATACACACAAAAAAAACAAATCATCAGCTCCAAAAAGTAGGTCAAAGTCATAGATGAAATCCATGTTTCCAAAAAGATGCAAAACCCAAGACACAACTATATGAAAATATAATGTTTTGTCTTTCAAAGATTAAGCTATAAACTAGGTTTAAGGCATCTTGTCCATAATTATAGTTCATGCGAAAGTGAGGTAAATGTAACAATTAAAGTTATCTGTCCTTTGCTTGGATGGTGAAGGTCACATCCACATTTGCTTTTTGACACGTTGGGATGTACTACCCAAGAAACAACTATAAGCGAAGTTTGAAGGGTCTAATGCATAACGTTTGTGAGCAAGTGACCTAAATGTAAATGTTGAAGGCAAAACTTATTAAGTTATCTGCCCATTGCTTGGAGGGTCAAGGTCACATCCCAATTTGCTTTGTCACGTTGCAATCAAGATACAACTATAAACAAAGTGTGAAACGTCTAGTGCATACAGTTTGTGAAAAAGTAACCTAAACGCAAAAGTTGAAGGTTAAAATTATAAGGTTATCTGCGCTTTGCTTGGAGGGTCAATGTCACATCCACATTTGTTTTGTCACGTTGCGATGTATCACCCAAGATACAACTATAAACAATGTTTGAAAGGTCTAGTGCATACAGTTTGTAAAAAAGTGACCTCAACGCAAAAGTTGAAGGTAAAAATGATAAGGTTATCTGCCCTTTGCTTGCCGCCGGAAAAGCAACGCCTATGTCTCTTTTTTTTTCTTGGAAAAGGCGTGACAAAAACTAATTCCATACAGTCACAATAACATACACATCGGTAGAGGATGAAGACTAATCGAAAAATGGGAAGTTTTGCTTAACAAATAGAATTAGTTTACCGCAAACACATTTAGTCTGGTGGTGGGTAAAAAACAAAGTTGTGGCAATGCCAACACGCTTCGCGTGTTTGAAATCTCGCCTCTCATCGCTGCGGGTTCGGAAAAGTGATAAAGCGTCGACATTTGGCATTGGCAGAAACGTGTTTTGATTAATATAGAACTGTTGTGCTCAAATAAATAACAATTTCTTAATTACTAATTTTTTTTTTTAAATTTGATGGCGACCGTATTACAGTAGTTCTTTCCTAGCCAGTATTGGACTGGATCGTTTTAGCAACGTATCAAGGCCGCATAGGAAAAAACTTATACATGTCTACATTTCTTTTATAATCTGCACAACTTTGTCATCATGTATGTAGGTAAATTCAAAATAGTGTCATAAAACCTTCGATCTCGCAGCACCACTGTATTGTTAAATTTCTAGAAAATTAAACTTTTGTTCTTTGTAAACCCATGCAACCATAATAGTCCATTATTTAGTTCTCGTAACCTAATAACTATACCTTTGATATGCTTCAAAACACTAACTCCTTGTATTATCGTTTGAAAGTCAAGACAAAACATAAAATCCGATTTAAAACATACACACACAATTATATGACTGTTTGATGTTTTATATTAATTCTTTGATCCGCATTAACGGGGCGAAATGATTCGGATACCCCTCTTGATAAAAGTTGCAATAAGCGTAAAGTTTCATCCATAAGCACTTATGACGTTTTCACACTAAATTTACTCAGTCAGATGTGATCGAAGCCTTCTATAAACCTCTCGGTATCTTTGTGATATAACTACATTGTAAACCCTTTATTTTCTGCTATGGTTGATAATAGCTGTCCCAAAGAACTTTAACTCAACACAGCTCTTATGTCTGATACTTTCGCTTCTTTACCCTGGAGAAATAAAAGCCAAATGTATGGCAAGGGATGATTTCAATTCGTAGCCGTTGCATAACTAAAACGATACTCCATCACGGCTACCTTTACCATACTATTCGAAAAGTCTTTGCAAACTAATTGTAGTCCGTATCTCCTTTTAAAATATTAAAAGTAACAATAAACGTAATTTAAGAACACTTCAGTGACAAGGACTCTCACAACCGAACTTCTATGGTGACGTTATTTACAAAGATTTACAAGATGCTTGGTCTTAATTTCTTGATCAAACTTTTATCAAAGGAGACTATGATTTTGCAACGTACTGCATATAATAGATACAGTACGAGTCTAACTACAAAAGTGTCCTCTAACGGACGTTGACCCATTTACAGTTCGCCACTACGGCATTTTGTAGACCCTATGAGGACCCTACCTAAATACTGAAAAGGAAGATTACGGTCAATGTTTGTCTTAATAAATACTGAAAAGGTGATTCTCTGGAAACAACAAACACAAAAAAGAGAGATAAGTATCAGACTCGGGTTTTTTTACGCTGTTCATGAGAGGTAATTATAAGATGCAACACATCCCACGCCACCTAGCACCGGCTTAAGCGACATTCAACTCCAAAGCAACACATGAATGGGCTTGATGATCCCAGAGGACCAGCAAACAATAACACCACTGATTTGTAGTCTGGGCGACTTTTTACGGTCGCCACACAGCACTAAACAAAAACCGCTTTTGTGAATGCCAATAAATACTGAAAAGGTGATCCCCTGTAAACAACAAACACAAACAAGAGAGAAAAGGAGCAGACTCAGTTTTATTGAGTCTATTCATGAGAGGTAATTATAAGATCAACACCTTGATGATATCAAAGGACCAAATCGTGTTTGTCGGGCTTTTAAAAGTTTATTTTATTGTTATTCTTGCTTCTGCCGAGTCATTGAATACCTTATGGCTTTCTATGATTGTGTATGTTTTATTCACATACACATGATCATCTTTGTGTTTTACTTATATTGCTTATTAAGCCTAGTTTGTTAGAGGATATAATCTAGCGTAGATTTCTTTATTCATTTTGTCCTGTTTAATTTAGTTGACAACTGGTTAAGAGGGAGGTTTGGTGCACCATTGAACCTGGTTAAAATCCCAGCGGCCTACTTTGCCTGTGACAGGTGTATCTGCCACCACACAGGTCAACAAGCTGATTGACCAGGTGTATCTGCCACCACACAGGTCAGCAAGCTGACTGACCAGGTGTTTCTGCCACCACACAGGTACACACGCTGATTGACCAGTACAAAAACAAATATCATAACAATCGGGCTGCTATCAATACCAATAACCATATCGTTGATCGACTCGGGTACTTACGTTTTCCTTGACTTGACTTTTAGAGGAAGGTGGCATTAACGTCATGTAAGTGTTCCGGTCTTGAGACACAGCTTACTCGTTATACTTGTTGTCCAGTATTCAGGGCAAATGCTCAACAATGCTATGATATGCTTTTGTCTGTGCAAGAATAATGCAAAGTCAGAGTCATTGCATGGCTTTCACCTACCATGATGGACCGAGTCTGTTTCATCCGAGTCTGTTTCTAAACCGAGCGTGATAAATATCAACCTTATTTGAACCAGGTTTTATACGGTTAGTTATTATGTCCCCTTTTGTGTGAGCCCATTGAGATTGCATTTGAGGAAGATAAATGCAAATAATCAAATTACAACAAAACAAATCTGCCTTGTCTGATAACACTCAAATAAACTAAATGAAATATTAGACATACACATATTATGTCATTTTTTTTTCTTACTGTATATATCAGACGATGTATTGATTATAAAACCTTGATATTGTAATATACGCACCTATTGAATTATCGGTGCATATGATAACAAAATAAGAATAAATCTAGATACAAGAAAATTGGTATTCATATAATAGAGCTCTCTGTGGTTAGCAAGACTATGATCACTGCTTATCCATGCAGGCAGTGGGGTAAAATCCCCTCCTGAATTTTAATGGAGAGTGAACCGGGAATGTTCCTTTCTGTTGGCGCCATATAACCATTTTGTGTTGGTGCGCCGTAAATCCCAACTCAATTAAATGCATAAAATAGAAATATGCAACAAACATACTCACCGTGACATAGTGATAAGCAACTATGTGAATTTTACAGAATCTGCAACAGCAATGAGCGACAAGACCAGTAAGTGAACATTTCTGAAATTTAGGTTTATGTGGAGTTTTAGGCTTTATCTGGAGTTTATGGCTTTATCTGGAGTGTGTGGCTTTATCTGGAGTTTTTGGCTTTATCTGGAGTGTATGGCTTTATCTAAAGTTTCAGCAGTTTCCAAAGGTCCACTCTCATACTCTTTTATTTGGTGTGTATGACTTTATCTATAGCTTGTCGTTTTATGTAGAGTTTGTAGCTTTATCTGGAGTTGGTGGATTTATCTGGAGTTTATGGCTTTATCTGGAGTTTGGAACTTTATCTGAAGCGTGGGACTTTATATGGAGTTTGTGGCTTTATCTGGAATTCCTGGCTGTATCTGGACTTTGTTGCTATATCTGAAGTCCAGCGCTTTATTCGGAGTTTGGGGCTAGAAGCTCTGTTTCCAGAGCGCGGTATTTACTAGGGAACAACATAATATTACATTTGTTGAGATGAGTGAGTATTCGATAATGTACTGGAAGGAATACGTCTATATATTAATCAAGCTATAACTTTGTTCCATTATTGGAGTACATATTTCTTTACATTATAAGACGTTTAACAACACTGTCTCTCCCATGTGTAAATGACCCATTCCACCTTTAATATTATACGATTATCGTACATAAAGTATATTTGAATTTTACTTACATATTTCGGAAAAAAGACAACAGCGTTTGGACATTTTAATATATTTTAAATATACAAACATATAATAAGATATCTATTATTCAGCAAAATTTCAAAAAGTCGTAAGACCCATGAGGATACAAAATATATATACAGTTAAGGTTGACAGCAGGTACATGCAATAGGTACGTGTACTTATGCAAAAGTACTAGTGTTTCAACATCAATACAATACTTTTGAAAGTAACAATTCAAAAACTATATTCAGTCATGTATGCTATTGTTATTATTAATACATTTTAAACAGCTTTTAATTGCATAATATATGCGGAGAAGATGACAGTCGTTTAAATACTAAATAACTTTAGTTCACCTTTTATAGAAAAAATCAAATACATTTTAATAACATTTGAAATCTTTGTTAAAAACAGAACAAAACAAAACCTTTTGTGTTTGTGATGCCTTATTTGCCCTTTTATTCATCTTTAAATTTGTTTTTTGTTTCTGTGTGTGTTTGTGGTTGACTGTCGTCCTTGAATGCTGCTTTTCCTGTTCGATTTTTATATCTATATTTAACAACATGTTCCCCTCTCATACTCTTTTACGTTAACCGGTCTAGTACGAAAGAGTAAGTTTCATATATTTTAATAATGCAATGTGTTGTGTACACTAATTACTCTTATCGAACACATTAATGCAATGTGTTTTGTACACTAATTACTCTTATCGAACACATTAATGCAATGTGTTGTGTACACTAATTACTCTTATCGAACACATTAATGCAATGTGTTGTGTACACTAATTACTCTTATCGAACACATTAATGCAATGTGTTGTGTCTACTAATTACTCTTATCGAACACATTAATGCAATGTGTTGTGTACACTAATTACTCTTATCGAACACATTTAGCCATGTTATATCCAAAACAATTAAAACAAAGACATTCAGATTTTTTTATAATTTTGTGACTTGAATTTTCCAAACGGGAGTGCATATCTTGAATACAGTCGTCATGTAATCGTTGTTTAAAAATGTTAAGAAATAAATAATTGTTCACTACACCTAGGAAAAGCCAAGCATCGTAAAAACCAAGTGAGGCTAATACATGTTTTAATAAAGCGACCCAGTTCTTTTTATTTGATGTAACTCAGCATCACGTCTCATCAGATTATAAACATGTTTTACAAATTTATTTTCATGACTTCGAATAATTTTTAATCAATATTTCAAAATATTTAATACCTTATAAATATAAGTGTTGATAAAGTGGACTTCGCGTTCTGTTACAGTCTGTTTTTTTCACGATTTCACATCGAAGTTTAACAATGCTATTATTTTTCCTTCCCAAACATGCATTTTTATTAAAACATCGCCGCATATTATTATATTGTATTTGGCTAAATAGCAATTCGGAAGAAACGGTTGACAGTTTGTTAAAACGTTTCAATCTAGCAGTTGTTTTAAACATCAGTCAGGATGTTCGCTGTGTGCACCAGATCTGCGTTATCACACAATGTCTATAACTTCGTCTGTGCGTTTGTAAAGCCCATTTGAAACATCTAAGTTATCCCAGTTGTTCTCTGCAATGTGGTTCAAGAAAGTTCAACTCTGGCCCAACAGCCACTATTCCGAATGGATTGATGGATGTGTGAGATGCCTGAAACATATATGAAAATACAGAAATACATGTGTTAGTGCAAGGTTAAATAATACATGTATTAGTGCAAGACTGTATCACGCAGTTCCATGAGATATATACACTTAACAAAATTCCCAACGCTACTACTAAGGTATTTCGAGATTACTTTGAAAATTGATAATACATCAACATGAAACTTTTAACGTTTGTTCTTCATTTGATGTCATACAAAATGCAAACAATTAAAAGCAATTGGGAATTTTCTGTGCATTATCCTCGGATGTAAAAGTTGCATAATAGTCCATGTAAATAAACATTATTTAAATAACATTCCTTACACAATTGTCTTAATGTATAAATATGTTTAGAGTTAATTGTAAGCTATGGACGTCAGTGTATAAATATCTGCACATCTTAAATGCACTTCTTAATTGCAATACATACATCATTAGAAATATAGAATATTCTAGTACGCGGCGGTTAGGGAGGTTATAAACTGATAATTTCAATCAACGTGGGTATAGATGCTGTTACCTCGACACGAATTACTGTGTATACTCAAATATACTTAATCAGTTAGTGTGGCTAGACTGTAACCACAATTAGTGCGGCTAGACTGTAACCACAATTAGTGCGGCTTGACTGTAACCACAATTAGTGCGGCTTGACTTTAATCACAGTTAATGCGGATAGACTGTAACGACAATTAGTGTGACTAGACTGTAACCACAGTTAGCACGGCTAGACTGTAACCACAGTTAGTGCGGCTAGGCTGTAACCACAGTTAGTGCGGCTAGACTGTAACCACTGTCAATGCGGCTAGACTGTAACGACAATTAATGTGACTATACTGTAACCACAATTAGTGCGACTAAACTGTAACCACAGTTGGTGCGACTAGACTGTAACCACAGTTGGTGCGACTAGACTGTAACCACAATTAGTGTGGCTGGACTGTAACCACAATTAGTACGGCTGGACTGTAACCACAATTAGTGCGGCTAGACTGTAACCACAATTACTGCGGCGAGACTGTAACCACAATTAGTGTGGCTAGACTGTAACCACAGTTAATTTGCGGATAGACTGTAACAAAAATTAGTAAGGCTAGACGGTAACCACAATTAGTGCGGCGAGACTGTAACCACAATTAGTGCGGCTAGACTGTAACCACAGTTAGTGCGGCTTGCCTGTAACCACATTTATTGCGGCTAGACTGTAACCACAATTAGTGCGACGAGACTGTAACAACAGCTAGTGCGGCTAGACTGTAACCACAATTAGTGCGGCGAGACTGTAACCACAATTAGTGCGGCTAGACTGTAACGACAGTTAGTGCGGCTAGAATGTAACGACAATTAGTGTGACTAGTCTTTAATCCAGCTGTGTACAAGGAATTTCTAGCCCGGCAATGTAAGAGGGAGGTCTTAACCCAGCTATGTGAGAGAGGAGTTTGAACCAAGCACGGAAGAGGGTTTTTAGAACATATCATATGGCGATGGAGCGTTCTATTTCATGTGTTACTGGAAGTTAGAATGCCATAGAACAAACTGTACGTTACAACCTATGAGTCGTTTTTGTTGTTTGCTACAAATTTTTATTTAAATTTCAAATTCAAATTCAGCATTGTAATATAAGTCTACGTAAAAGAATAACAAAAAACAATGAAAGTAACAGTTGTGTTTGTTTGTTTGTATGGTGTTTTACGTCAGTTTTAACACAGGTAAGGTTATATAAGACGGTCGATTGTTTTGTGGTTGGGGCAGACCATCCCCTTTTCCTGGGTAGGACTAGTACTATACAACTCCCGTCATCCGTAAGAATCGACACTTAACAGTAAAACAGTAACTGGTTGCTTATTGTATACGCTATACTCGTCATAGTTACAGTCATAACAGCCCGGCGTATTCTTGTGCACAGTTTTACAGGTTTTATAAGATCTAATCATAATTCCTATAAGAGTAAAAGTGCTTCTAAGGTGAGGACCAGTAGGGAACGTCTTGCTAAATCAAGCACGTACTATCTGGTGTGTCCTCCATTGGCTTGAATAATGGCACTACAATACTTTCTCAATGTGTGCTGTGGAATATTGTTTCATGCGTCTATGCCCATTTGCCTCAGTTTCACATGATTATGAGTCCCATGGACTCTTACTGCCGTTTTAATCACATTCCATTTTATATGGGCCCCTATGATGACGTATCTTTAAAGGAATGGTGACGTTTGATGTTTGTGTCTTCGATCCTGTCTTGTCGTGCCGTTGATGGTTTATTCTCTCGTTGCTCTGGCTTCTGCCAAGTCACTGAATACGTGCTATGTGGTGTTTTAGGCTTTTGATTTTTATATTCATACACACATGATCGTCTTTATATACTTATAATGCCCATAAATGCAGACTAGCTGTTTAGACGATATAGTCTGGCAGGGATTCTCGACATAATAACGAGCATTTTGTCGTGATAAACGTACCCCAAACACAGTGTTTATTATTTCCCAACAAGAGGCAATGTTTTTCATGAGTAATTATTTGTTGGTAATACTTGTTCTGCTGCTGCCTTTATACAATACATTGTAAAGCACACAAAGTAAAGCATACTTACGTAATAGTGGCGTTTGATGTGCTCCTCGTCCACCGTGTCCCGTATACCCCGTAACTGATAGATGTCCCGTGTGTAGCCCCAAATATTTCGGTACTCGATTAACTTTTTCTTGTTGCACTTAAAACAGATATGAATAAATAGACACGGTAACAGTTCAGTGAATCAATTATCAGTGATGAAACAAACAACACACTACCATAAAAAGTTGAAATTACTATGAACAAGCAAATGTATATAAGAAGGAATTACACAGTGAAGGGAAGAGTGATTATACCTTGAAGTGTCCATGGTAAACCCAGTCAAAGCGTACAAGGGTTGTAAAAAGTCGGATGTCGGCCTCTGTTACAATGGGCCCTGTAAGATATCGATGCTCTGCAAGGATGGTTTCGACCTACACAAGAATAAATATACGAACCGTGGTCAAGTACCTCATGAATTGGGCAGACAATTAGACGTATAAAATGAGTGCTTATCGAATGTTGTTAACCTGGCGTGTTTGTCATTTCGATTTTATTTTAAAAGTCGCACAAGAGAGGTCTTTATTATGTATATATGCAGTGTTACAGTATTAAATGTGAGCCTGAGGATACTAAATGATTTTAAAACAACTTTTTAAAAAGAAAAAAGTATATTTTGTAACTAAACGGATATACACATAGTTAGCATTATTAGGATTATAGAGGTAAATTAGACTATTGTAAGAGTTGTTTATATAAATTATGTTTTGCACCGCAGCACCTGTAAATGGAGCTATGTGTTATTGGTCTACTTAGAACCTTTTACCTTTTCAAGAGCATCAAACAATCCATTAACCGCATCCTCATACGCCTCTTGGGTTCTGGCAAACCCGCTGCGATATACACCGTTGTTTATGTTTCTAACAATTAAAAAACAGAATAATATACAAATGTTGCATCGAGACTCATTTAACTTTAAACTATTTTGTTTGTTGTTCCTATAAACAATAAAGCTGTAGTTCAGTCAACGTGTTTATCTGTGCCGTGCAGGGCGTCAGCAGTTCATTGGATATGGCCGCAGACATCTGCCCGGCCTAGGTTCGTTCCCTAGCGGTTGTTTCTCCCTCTGAGGTCGATGTCCTGACCTTAGTTGTGGCTTAAAGAACATAAAGAAACACATAATGTCGGCAATACGAGTAGATCGGCGTGATATCTTTAATAAAGGTGTACGTGGCGGTTGCTTAAGCAGGCATTGTGTTATGTTTTCAGAAAAAACGCCGAAAAAATGCGGCCTTGAGTCTTGGCGCAAACTGTATACCCTAACTCCCTTTAAATGGTTAAACAAGTACAAGTATTTACGGATATATCCAACTGTTCAGCTCGTCTATTTTCTGTCGAAGAGTCTCAGGATATAAATCTAGTTTCCTTTGCTCATCCGTCTCACAGAACTCGTTAAACTCAGTGTTAAGCATTCGGATGATCTCGCTGGATTCATTGTTCACAATTGTTTTCTTTACTTTATCCCAGACAGTGGGAACAGTGACGCGACCGTCGTAACCTGAAAAATCAAAATGGCGAATCGATAGTATGAAATTACAAGACCTTTTCGTACACTTCTTACAGATATGAAACTCACCTGTACACCTCCCTCAGATATGAAACTCACCTGGGTTTGTTTTTATGTACATTTTGTACAGATATGAAACTCATCCGGGATTTGCTTTCATGTACATTTCTCACAGGTATGAAACTCATCTTGGTTAGCTTTCATGTACATTCCGCACAGATATGAAACACATATGGGTTTGCTTTCATGTACATTTCTCACAGATATGAAACTCATAGGGGTTGGCTTTTATGTACATTTCTCACAGATATGAAACTCATCCGGGTTTGCCTTCATGTACACTTCTCACAGATGTGAAACTCACCCGGGTTTGCTGTCATGTACATTTCTCACAGATGTGAAACTCACCCGGGTTTGCTGTCATGTACATTTCTCACAGATGTGAAACTCACCCAGGATTGCTTACATGTACACTTCTCACAGATGTGAAACTCACATGGGTTTGCTTTCATGTTCATTTCTCACAGATGTGAAACTCACCCGAGTTTGCTTTCATGTACACTTCTCACAGATGTGAAACTCACCTGGTCCACTTTCATGTACATTTCTCACAGATAAGAAACTCACCCGGGGTTTGCTTTCATGTACATTTTTCACAGATGTGAAACTCACCCGGGTTTGCTTTCATGTATATTTCTCAAAGATATGAAACTCATCCTAGTTTTCTTTCATACATACTTCCCTCAGATATGAAACTCATCCGAGTTTGATTTCATGTACACTTTTTACAGATATGAATCTTATCTGATAGACTTCCCTCAGATATGGAAGTCACCCGAATTTCTTATCCTGTACACAGATATGGAAGTAACCTGGGTTTGCGTTCCAGTACCCTTCCCCCAGATATGAAACTTACCTTGATTTGCTTTCCTGCACACTTCCCTCAGATATGAAACTCACATTACTTTGTTTTCCTTTACTTTTCCCTCATATATGAAACTCACTTTAGGTTCCTTTCCTGTACTCTTCCCTCAGATATAAAACTCACTTGGTTTTGCTTTCAGGTACTCTTCCCTCAGATATGAAACTCACCTGTTTTTTGTGCTTTCATGTACACTTCCCTCAGATATTCGCAGTTATTAATCGTATCAAGGGTACATTTCGCTTTCTGAAACAGAATTTGTTTGACCTGTATTTCTCTAAACCAAACAGCACAATAGCGCATTTAGACACTCTACTTTAAGAATTTCTCCTTTACCTTGAATTAGACACTTATTTCCTTCTTTACGCAAATGATCCAATAACGGTGACATTGACACTAATCAGAGTTACAGGATATGTAGGCATACTTTCAAACAATCGCTATCATTGAAAGGTCTGAAAAACTTGTTCAAGGGTGAAAGAATTATCAAAATTGGATGATAAACAAAGAAGATATGAACATTTGAAGGTTCTTTTGAAAGGTATACGGAAGCCGCCATTTTATGGCTAGTAAAGGATTTTGCATTCATTTGCAGTGATTTTCTTTGCTTTAAATGATTTTTACTAATATGTCATGCATGGTAACTTAGAAGTATGACGAAATATTTCTCATATTCGTTTTAGAACAAAATTCAAATGGTCATATCTTCTTTGTTTGTCGTTAGATTTTGATAATTCTCTTTCCAGGCTTTTCAGAACTCTCAATATTAAAGATTGTTTGGCTGTGTCACTACATTCACTTGAAGGTCTTTCCACAATTACAACATCACCAATAACAGACACGATCTTAACTAGTGTTACGGTTTAATTACTCACAATCCACTGGATGTGCTCGCCTTGTGCATTTGAAAGTAATTATAAAATAGTGCTAAATCTTGTTTTTCTTAAAGCATAGTTGTAGCGCAGTTTCCGTTTATTTTTGAGCTGTAACGGTTTACTGGACATATAACTGACATCTTGAATGCTTTTGACAGTTTAAGTTTTAGATACGAATGTCAAAAGTGAAAGTAGACTGTATGACGTAGGGAGAGGCTGAGCAAATGTTGACATTTGTCCCAGTGTTTGTATACTTGCTAAAATACTTTCTTTCAGTATGAGGGCTGGCGTGGTGCAGTCGGTAGCGCGGCGGATTTGTAACCGGAGGGCCCCGGGTTCAATCCTCCGTGGTGCCACTGAGTTCCGTCGGTGTGTTCTTGGTCAAGACACTTTCCCTTAGCCTCGTCCGTCGGATGGGGACGTAAACCGGGCGGTCCCGTGTATTGGTCTATCCTCCGAGCACGTAAAAGAACCATAGGAATCTATTCGATAATAAGAGTAGGGCAGGTTCCCAGATTCCTATGTATCCTTCCCCTCTCTCTGGGCCGGCTCTAAATAACCTATACTGTGTTGATGAGCCGTTAAACAACATTCAATTCAATTCTTTCAGTAATTTAACACCAATTGTTTGTTGGTTATTAATAGTAGACCATTTATCAAGCAGTAAGTGTCTCAGTCTCCATATATGGTTTGGGTATTCTACAGGCTTTTAAACGTCGTCAGATGACAAAGTAAGGCAATGATTGGAAAAATATTTAGGGTATTTAAATCTTAACAAAGCAAAATCGAGTTTGGTAAATATCGGATAATAAGATTAAAGTGTCAGAGTGTTGACTAAGCCACATACTCGTATTTCATTTTCCTAAATCAATTACATATAAATAAATATAGTGTTAATAATCCGATCTTGCTGGTTTTCGTTCCAGACTGGAGCTTTTATTGATACTAACAACAGGAAACGGTCGGTTTACGTCCCCATTTGACGAACGAGGATTACACATATAACAATCCGAGTGGCGGCAGTTATAAGAATGCCCGGTATAAGACCGGAATCCGTGAGAGCCGGAGTCAGAGTTCACCGTGTTATCCACTGGGCAACAATATAAGAACTAGTAGTTACTCCCAAGTCAAATTCAAGTCAGTTTTATAAATGTGTGTATTCTTTCAATGTAACGTCTTAAAAGGTAATATTCTCAGCTTTTAAGATCAACTTTAGTCTTTCATATCAATGGCGGTAACTGTATTCTGGATATGCTATTGATATTTAGAAATGTAGCTCATCATACTTATGACAGTTTTAGTTAAACATTTGAAAAGTGAAAGTAGACAGAGCATGCAACTGCAAGGGTTACAAATAATGCTGATATTTTGCAGAAAACATTCAAAACCCTTTTCATTAGTCATTTTTAATAGCAGACATGTTTATTTGCACGATGAAGGAAGTTTTCCATAAATTATAACGAGGTTTGAATTTTTTAACAGGTTTTCAACATCCTCACTTTACTATGGAAGGGCTATGGAGGACCATTTAGGCTATTATTACCTATAGCAAACCCAAAGACGGTTAAGGTATTGTGGTGATGTGATCATTAACATATAAATAAAAAATTGACTATAAATACAATCTCAGATCAACTGTAGAAACACACTTAAAAGGAACATGCTTTTCCTATCAGATTATAGTAAACATCATCGGCATTTATAAATAATCATACAGGCAAATTAAAGGATTACGTTTTAGCATTATAATATTATGATACCTTATCGGTGAAATTCCATCCTTTGTCCGTCATGAGCCAATCGACAACAGTCACAGATATGACATTCTCCAGTCCCTTCAGTTTTAATACAATAAGAACACGATGAGCCCATGGACATGCGAGGGATACGTAAACATGATATCTGTTCGCCTCAGCTTTAAATCCGGTCGACCCATCGGCTGTAAGAGATGGAAGTACTAGTTGTTTAGTAATCGTTGCTACTAGCCTTGTAAACATATGTTTTACTGCAGCTCACAGCCTTAAAGCGGCTCCAAAAGATCCATGTTTGTATACCAGCAATATAACTGGCCATGCATGCCATTTGCTCTTTCAGTACTTCAGTATCAGGAAACAGATTTTAATAAAGATATGGATCTAGCGACAGGCTACGAAGAACAGAAAACGACGCATACTTGAGCGATAGGGGCCTCTTGTTTGGTCATCGTTGCTAATAGCCTTGTGAAGATATGTTTTACTGCAGCTCACAACCTTAAAGTGGCTCCAAAAGATCCATGTTTGTATACCAGCAATATGACTGGCCATGTATGCCATTTGCTCTTTCAGTACTTCAGTATCAGGAAACAGATTCTAATAAAAATTGAGGAAGTATTACATTTTCTATCAAGACCTTTGACGTCACGCCCTTAAACCGTTTGGACGTCATTTTAAATGATTTTAAATGACACACACCTTTTAACTCATATCTTTGATGACAGAGGGATAACTGGATAACAGAACCGATAAAAAAGGCGGACATCTATACAGGTTCGATATTTCATTCAAGAAGTTTCAAAAACAGAAGTGAGATAAAATGTACAAGGTCTACATGTGCATGGTAGGTTAACTATTCTACAGTGATTAATCCGACCAATTCCACCGAACAATAGTAAAGGCAGATATTCGAACTTGAACTTCAATATTTGATGAAAATTACGTAAAATGTTTGTATTTGATGCTATAACAATTTGTTAGTATTTTATTCAGTCATTGCAGCACTATTTTGTGAAATGGTAATCATAACGCGACATTTAGGTAAACATTGGAGTGTGTAAGTGCTCTTTTGGAGAAGTTATCCGTTTCGAAAGTGGTCAGATTAAGAGAAAATAAGTTGCTTAGTAAACAGAACACATTTTACAAGAGGTCACGGCTGACAGAGCAAACAAATTCAGTGATGCCCAAGTTGACAGAGCTTATTCCTTGGAAAGTAGCTATATCTTCCATTGTATCGTATTTCAAAAATATATTTTTATTAATACAATGAATTGTTTGTGACTCGAGAACATCAAACAGCAAAACAGTACTGGTACCACATAATCAGGCAGTGTGTCTAATACGTGCCGTAGGGACGAGAACATCAAACAGCAAAACAGTACTGGTACCACATAATCAGGCAGTGTGTCTAATACGTGCCGTAGGGACGAGAACAACAAATCCACATGGCTGGAAACTCTTGAAAATATACAGCTCTTATAAAAAATATTTTTTATATCGGCGTGATATCATTCTCTTTGGTGAGTTTTATACAAGCACGAGTGGTAATTAAAGCTACAGAGGCTCTATATCAATCAATTTCTTCTTTGTAGGCGTGTCTTTAAGCGAGCAAATATAACGCATGACATCATTTATTGTATAGATATAGACATCGACCAGTGCATATCGTACCTGTATACAGGTAACATTATGATTTACAGAAGAAAAGAAATTGCATCTATCGGGACTCGAACACACGACTTTCTGATTTCAGGTCAGGTGCTCTATCCACTGAGCTATAACACTTCTTGAGGAAATGTTATACAAACTACCATTTATTAAGAGGCAAAATAACTTGACATATTTGAACGCAACTCAAGGTGAATCCATATATAAATATATAGTCCATCTTGTCGGACGTGTAAATTAACATTGCCTGGTGTAATAGTATATGTTATTGATATGAAACTAATATTCCGCCTCAAAACAACCATATCTCGACTTGTTATTTAGCGCTTGACGAGTTTGTGTGTGCGCTAGTTATTACGTAATGCCTATTTAGACGTGGTCTAGTGGTTAAACGTACGGCTATCAAAACTGAAAAGCGCAACGGCAGTGGTTTAGTGTTTTTCCCCCAAATATATTCCATT
Organism: Cyrtodaria siliqua; assembly: GCA_037043455.1. NCBI lineage: Eukaryota > Metazoa > Mollusca > Bivalvia > Adapedonta > Hiatellidae > Cyrtodaria > Cyrtodaria siliqua. The sequence continues at coordinate 113,300 of JAWPHD010005008.1, forward strand.
CGAAGATGGGGAGGATTTAACAAGCAAGGTCGATCAGCTAATCACAGCTCTTGGGGAAGATGTTTCTGCAAATGTGCTAGTTACAGCTACTGAGCGGCTTACTCCAAGATTTGAACGTCGTCCTGCGCTTGTTAAAATCGCGTTCCAAAATAAAGACGAAAAGATTCTTGTGCTGCGTAATAAAATGAAACTAAAAGACCATACGACACTCTCGAGAGTGTTTCTTAAGAGCAGCAAGTCACATGTCGAACGCTTGATTGAGCTTAATGCTAGAGCAATACTCCGCGAGCTCCCACAGGGGGCTTCATTACGGGTTGACGCGAATGGTCGAATCAGGCCGCGCAGAAACGATAATGATCGCAATACAAGAATGGATGATTAGGGGTCACCCCATCCTGATGGGTCACTAAAATTAGGTCATCTAAATGTCTGCGGCTGGACTTTAAATAATCGGGATCTTCGTTCTTCTATATTACACGCAATAGACGCTGACATTGTTTCAATATGTGAGACACATTTATCCGGCCAAAGTGTAATAGAAATAGACGGTTACAAATGGATAGGATTTAATCGTTCAACAATGCATATAAACGCTCCTAAACCTTCCGGCGGTGTGGGTATTCTTATTAGACAGGAATTATTAAACGCTTATGATATTGCAATCATTGATAAAAACTATGATGGTATTTTAGCTGTTCAGTTCACTCATCGAAATACTGACTACGACTTTGTAGTATTCTCCTGCTATCTACCACCGGAGAGATCGAACTGGGGACGAGACGCACAAGGTTTCTTTTCACATTTGTTGGCACTGGTCTATACCTTCAGTGACTGTGACTCTATGTTTATCGCCGCTGATTTTAACTCGCGTATTGGTTGTCTGTCTGATATTTTAAGTGAAGTAGACACTATTCCGATTAGAAATGCAATTGATAATAGTATAAACCAGCATGGACATGAGTTTTTGGAGTTCTTAAATGATTCTAAATTTTGGGTTTTAAACGGACGATTCGACAAAGAAGATGATAATTTCACATCAGTGTCGCGTAAAGGAAGAGCGGTTGTTGATTATCTGTGTGTGCCCCATGACGTGTTTTCTCAGTGTAAATACTTTAAGATCATAACAGTACAGTCAATTGTTGATCATCATCAACTGCACGGACATCTCGGACAAGGTGCGAAATTACCCTATCACTCAGTGTTATTGACCGAGTTTAATACAAGACGCAGTCATCACACAGACATTCCGCAGACGTCAACTTACAGTGCAGACGACAATTATTCATCTCGGTTTAAACTACATCGGATACCAAATAATTTCATGGATAGTGACATATCGAAAAGGGCTATTCTCGAAATAATTACCAATATAGAAAGCGCGAGAGAAACACAAACTGAAATGGATACAATTTATGGTAACTTATGTGAAGTTATTATAAACGAAATGAACAATACAATTCCTAAATGTAATACAACCAAAAGATCCCAAAAACGTTTTAAGTACCATAAACCGTTCTGGAACGACAACTTAAGTGAACTATTGAATAGTATGCGTATCAGAGAACGTGATTTTCTCAAGTGTAAAACTAGTGACGCTACTAGAAGAGCATTGCATCGTGACTATATTTCAGCGCGAGACGCTTTTGATAAACATCTACGTACATCCGAACGTAATTATAGGCGCAATATTTCATTCGAATGCGACGAAATGGTGAATAAGAACCCAAATGAGTTTTGGGAGAAAATTAAAACTTTGGGTCCACGGAAAGATAACTCTATACCAGTTGAAATAGTCGACGATCTAGGTTGCGTTATCACAGATCATGATATTGTTTTAGATAGATGGAAGCGTGATTTTGAGGGTCTTTATAATAATGGTCAGACTGACAATTGTGACGAAGCTCATTACAATCGGTCAAAAACTCATAAACTATTATTGGAAAATTTGATGTCGGACCCGCTGTATGATTCAAATTATCAGCTTAATAACAATATAACCTTACAGGAAATTACTGTTATAATCATGCACACCAAGTCCAAATCCGCCTGTGGCTATGATAGATAACCATATACTGTTCTTAAATATCCACCTGTTATAGCAATTTTGTACAAGCTATTTCAATTTGTGTTTGACACGAGCATTATACCACACGAGTGGAGAAAAGCTATTATATGCCCTATTTTGAAAGACGCTAATTCTGATCGAAGAATACCTTTGAACTACAGAGGGATTAGTCTTCTCTCTTGCATAAGCAAACTTTATAGTTCATTCATAAATAGACGTCTTACAATGTTTTTGGAAGACAATGATATACTTGCGGACGAGCAGAATGGATTCAGGAAAGATCGTTCATGTGAAGATCATATATTTACTCTTAACAGAGTTCTCCGTAATAATCAATCTGTTTTTACTGCGTTCATCGATCTGCGCAAAGCGTTTGACTTTATAGATCGTGATATTATGCTTTACAAGTTACTTTTATACAAACTTGATGGAAAGATATACAACTCCATCAAAAATATCTACGCAAGTTCGGTATCGTGTGTCCGTCTTAATGGTTCGCTTACTGAGTGGTTTAATTGCGCATCCGGAGTGAAACAGGGAGATAACTTGTCACTGACGCTGTTCTCGATATTTATTAATGACCTTGTCCGTGAGATAAATGACCTTGACCTTGGTGTTCTGCTTGATGACCGTAAACTGTCGGCATTATTATATGCTGATGACATTGTGCTCTTGGCGAGTTCGGAAGAGGATTTACAGCGCATGTTAGATACCTTTCACAATTGGTGCCGTAGGTGGCGTGTACTTATAAACACTGATAAATCCAAGTGCATCCACTTTAGAAAACCGCGTAGTAATAAAAGCAATCATGTTTTTAAAATTGGTGATAATGTATTAGAAACAGTCGGACAGTACAAATACTTAGGTGTCATATTTCATGAACACTTGCATTTTTCTTATAATTGCGACGCTTTAGCTAAAGGTGCAGGCAGGGCTCTTGGAAGCATTATATCTAAAATACATAAATTCAAAGAATTTGGTTTTAATTCATACGAAAAACTATATTACAATTGCGTAGCTCCAATTCTTGATTACGGTTCGTCTATATGGGGTCACAAACAGTATCAGTCGATAGACAATGTCCAAAATCGTGCCTCCAGATACTTCTTAGGCGTTCATAGATTCGCTCCAGTTCCAGCTATTATCTGCGACACAGGGTGGCTACCAAGTTTATATAGACATTGGACCTCGATATTACGGTTTTGGAATAGAATGGTGACTTTTGATGACAATCGTCTAACAAAACGTGCTTTCAACTGTGACTATACCATTTGCAATAATAATTGGTCAAGCAGTGTTAAAAACATAATGCAATAACTTGGTTTGATTATTCACTTTAATAATAAAACTACCGTTAATATGTTAACTTTAAATGTCATTATAAGAGACTATTACGAGAGAATTTGGATACAAAAGACTAGAAGTTTACCGAAATTGAGGACTTATATTCTATTTAAAGAAACCTTTGTTACCGATAATTACGTGAAAATGACACTTACTAACGGTGAGCGATCTATTTTAGCCCAATTTCGTTGTGGTATACTACCAATTAGAATTGAAACTGGGAGATACGTCGGCGAAAATCAAAACCAGAGACTCTGTAGATATTGTAATGATAATAATGCTGTTGAAGATGAACACCATTTCTTACTAGACTGTTCTTTTTATAATGATATAAGAAACACTATATTTAATACAACTCTACATAACAGAGACTTTTTAACTTTTGATAAGAACGAGAAACTTAAATTTATTATGCTTAATCTTCAGAGGAAAGTTGCAAACTACTTATTTAAAGCTTTTCTTAAGAGACGCAACTCAACTTATATTGTTACATAACTTATTGTTTTAGCAAATATAATGTAATTGCTATAAATGTGCAATCGTATTTAATATCCACTGAACTATTTATTATTGCTTTATTTAATTTATTTAACAATTGATATTTATATCATGTGATTTACTTAATATTATTATTTATAGATAGTGACTTATAGGTCCGTTGGGCCGGGTGCTTGATTTCCAGTAATCTCATACATGTTTGATTTTGAATTGTATATGCACATGTCACTTTAATAAACTATTTACTTACTTACTTACTTACTATATTCTGAAGCCGTATATTTATCGATATTACCGGTATGAAGGCTAAATAAAAATGTGATATTTTACGCATCAATTTCTGCCGCGCGCGCCCAACTAACATCTGAAAAGGTATGAAAATTCATATGTAAAGACCGTGTTTCTTTATTATTATTATTGCTCTTTTTATTGTCAACAGTTTTGTTTTTTAAGTTCAGCCCCTACAGCTCCAACCTCCACTAAATTAAATCACGTGTTTGTGTGTATGTGTTTTTTGTTTGTTCGTTCATTTTTAAAATCGCAACTCCTGTAGCCGCCCCTGATAATCATAGCTTTTATGGTGTATTATGATAAGGCTATGCATCTTATATTGGGAGTACAGTAAGAGACTTTCCGGCTTGGTTTCTGAAGAACGCCGTATTTCAATTCACTAAAAGTAGATATAAAACTCGAACATGAAAAGCAGCATTCAAGGACGACAATCAATCACAAACACACAGAGAAAAAAGAATTTAAAAAAAAAAAAAAAAAAGCAAGATAATGCATCACAAACACAAACGGGTTGACAATAGGGCTACCGCCTTGAAACGGTCAGTGGCAAAATAAAGGCCGCTGTGGGGTTTAAACCAGGATGTAGGGTGCACCAAACCTAATTCTTACCTTATTGTCATCCCAATAAACGGGAAATAAACCTTAAAGCTACAGAGTCTCTATTTTAACTGGTAATAACTCATGAATATGAATGAGTCACGTGTGAAGTAGTTTCAAATCGACGAACACCCCAATAGTCGATATATAAGGCCTCCGCTCCTGATTATTGCGACTATATTGACTCCTTGCAATTTGTAAATGTCCAAACTGTCACTAATACCGTTTACATAAATGTTCACACAATGCATATGATCTTGCGTTAGAAATGAAACATTTGGATCTTGGTGTTGAAATAGGAAATGATATCAAAGTAGGAATTCTTCTTTTTGCAGACGACATTGTGTTAATAGCTCCGTCTGAACTTAATTTACAGTTAATGATAAATTTTCTTAACACCTGGTGCTGTAAAAATCAAATGTTAGTTAATATAAGTAAAACGAAAGTAGTACAGTTTCGCAAAAAAAGCCAACCAAGGACAGCTTTTGAATTTCACGTGGTAATACTAAGCTTGAAATATGTGAAAACTACAAATACCTTGGTATCATATTAAATGAATCTTTAGATTTTACTGAAACAGCAAATGTTTTGAGCGAATCTGCTGGTAGAGCATTTTCGTCATTAGTCTCAAATCTATATAATAAGGTTGATATAATGTATTCATCATACTCCAAGATATATGATTGTAAAATTGTTCCAATTATGGATTATGCCTCAAGCGTTTGGGGGTATAAATGTTACTCTAAGCCAGACACATTACTCAATAGAGTTACACGATTTTTCCTCGGTGTACATAAATGTACTTCTAATCCCGCTATTCATGGTGATATGGGCTGGATACCGCCTAAAATTAGAAGACAATTAAACAGCTTACGTTTATGGAAACGACTGATATCTATGAATAATAATAGACTTACAAAAAAGATTTTCTTTGGGATTATTCAAAATGTAAAAACAATTGGTCGCATGATATTAAAACAATTTTTAAAGAAATTAACTGTGTTTCGGCCTTTGATAATTTGTCACTACAAGAGTTTAACAATACGTCTTTTATACACGAAGTTAAAGCAAAACTGATGACAATATATAAGGAAAAATGGCTCAATGATGTTAATTCTCAAACCAAATTGAGCAATTATAAACATTTTAAAGATACATATGAACGCGAAAATTATGTTCAGTTAAATTTAAGGAAACACATACGCTCTGTGATTGCTCAATTTAGAGCAGGTTCATTGCCAATAGAAATTGAATTAGGCCGATACCACAGAATTCGAAGACAAGATAGAATATGTAAACAATGTCAGGCTCAGTGTGTAGAAACAGAAAATCACTTTCTATTGTACTGCGAGAGGCACAGCGCCTCTCGAATTGAACTATTGCATACATTAAATGAACTGTGTCCAGACACAGCTACCGAGGCAGACAAAATTAAAGTGCTTTAACAAATGAAAGGATTCTATTAAAAACTGGACAGTTTATTATAAATGCCTTAAAAAATCATACAAATTAATGTGTACAATATTTTTCATGTTTACTTTTGTTATACCTATCGAATAAGTTGTAAAATCAATAATGCAACTGATATCTCTATAGTGACTAATAAGTCTCATTAGGCTGGGTATTCATTTGTTTGCTTAATATTGCCTATATTATACTGTATTGTTTTGTATATGTAATTTTTTGTAACGATGTTATTTGTCACTTTAATAAAATAATAAAAAATATATTTAACTACTGTGTCTATGAATTACCCTTCGACAACACAAACACATCAAATAAACTGTATACGAGGTTGTAAAACACAAACCTGATATCCAGTCCCTGAATTTTGAATCTTTCCTTAAAAACTCCCCTTTAGCACCAGTTAATTTTGCAACAGAAGACATACTGCGAACACTTTACTCTGATATAAAATAATCTGATATATCGGTAATCACCTTATATAACCACTGTGATTTTGGTTGAATGATATACTAGAACGCGTAAGTTCATAACATAGAATACTTAGTAGATATAGTACGGGAAAATAAGCTGGAACGTAGATAATGCGCCTGTCTGTATCGTAAGATCATAATACAGAACACTTAGTAGATATAGTACGGGGTATTGTAGTATATAAAAAAAACTGGAACGTAGATAATGCGCCTGCCTGTATCAAAGTTTTCATGGGGATGTTGGGGAGAGGGGCAGTGGGCATATCCCAGGGATTATATATCAATGGTGACCAGGAGAGGGGCAGTGGGCATACCCCGTGGATTATATATCAATGGTGACCAGGAGAGGGGCAGTGTGCATACCCCGGGGATTATATATCAATGGTGACCAGGAGGCATGCCCCGGGGATTATATATCAATGGTGACCGGGAGAGGGGCAGTGGGCATACCCCGGGGATTATATATCAATGGTGACCAGGAGAGGGGGCAGTGGGCAAACCCCGGGGATTATATATCAATTGTGACCAGGAGAGGGGCAGTGGGCATACCCCGTGGATTATATATCAATGGTGACCAGGAGAGGGGCAGTGGGCATACCCCGGGGATTATATATCAATAGTGCCCTGTAGAGGGGCAGTGGGCATACCCCGGGGATTATATATCAATTGTGATCAGGAGAGGGGGCAGTGGGCATACTCCGGGGATTATATATCAATGGTGACCAGGAGGGGCAGTGGGCATACCCCGGGGATTATAAATCAATGGTGACCAGGAGGCATACCCCGGGGATTATATATCAATGGTGACCGGGAGAGGGGCAGTGGGCATACCCCGGGGATTATATACAATGGTGACCAGGAGAGGGGGCAGTGGGCAAACCCCGGGGATTATATATCAATTGTGACCAGGAGTGGGGCAGTGGGCATACCCCGCGGATTATATATCAATGGTGACCAGGAGAGGGGCAGTGGGCATACCCCGGGGATTATATATCAATAGTGACCTGTAGAGGGGCAGTAGCCATACCCCGGGGATTATATATCAATTGTGATCAGGAGAGGGGGCAGTGGGCATACTCCGGGGATTATATATCAATGGTGACCAGGAGGGGCAGTGGGCATACCCCGGGGATTATATATCATTGGTGACCAGGAGGCATACCCCGGGGATTATATATCAATGGTGACCGGGAGAGGGGCAGTGGGCATACCCCGGGGATTATATATCAATATTGACCAGGAGAGGGGGCAGTGGGCAAACCCCGGGGATTATATATCAATTGTGACCAGGAGAGGGGCAGTGGGCATACCCCGTGGATTATATATCAATGGTGACCAGGAGAGGGGCAGTGGGCATACCCCGGGGATTATATATCAATAGTGCCCTGTAGAGGGGCAGTGGGCATACCCCGGGGATTATATATCAATTGTGATCAGGAGAGGGGGCAGTGGGCATACTCCGGGGATTATATATCAATGGCGACCAGGAGGGGCAGTGGGCATACCCCGGGGATTATATATCAAAGGTGACCAGGAGAGGGGCAGTGGGCATATCCCGGGGATTATATATCAATGGTGACCAGGAGAGGGGCAGTGGGCATACCCCGGGGATTTTATATCAATGGTGACCAGGAGAGTGGCAGTGGGATACCCCGGGGAATATATATCAATGGTGACCTGGATAGGGGCAATGGGCATACCCAAGGGATTATATATCAATGGTGACCTGGAGAGGGGCAGTGGGCATACCCCGGGGATTATATATCAATGGTGACCAGGAGAGGGGCAGTGGGCATACCCCGGGGATTATATATCAATATTGACCAGGAGAGGGGCAGTGGACATACCCCGGGGATTATATATCAATGGTGTCCAGGAGAGTGGCAGTGGGCATACCCCGGGGATTATATATCAATGGTGACCTGGATAAGGAATTAGACAGAACCCGGCTTCCAACGTGGCGATATTTTATACTGAGTAGACTGTGAGAATCATAGCTTTAATGGACCGTAGATCTATGACGCGGCATAAACCCGCACTTTCCGGTTGGGGCGGGTGAGGGGTCGTGGGCAATGGGGGATTTCATAACAGGATAACAGCAAACTGAATTTGATTATGACGGATAACAATGACTTAGAAATCCTACAAACAGTTGTCATTTAATAAAATCAAATAACGGGTAAGAATCCAAAGTATATGACATCTTACGATATGGGGTCGGGGGTTGCGGGGTGTGTGGCATTATCTACATTCCATTCTTACATTCAATGCAGATTAGGGTAATAGATAAACAGGTAAATAATAAAATATAACACAAAATAGATTTCGTCTATAAAAGATAACACTAAATTAAACAGTAACAGAAAACAATTAATATTATTTCACAATAACAGATAACAAAATATTAATTTTGTCAACAACAGCATAACATAAGTAGCCGTTGCCTCACAAATTCCTCTATATATTGTATGCACGATATGTTGCTGTAAATGGTACATGGCTACGTAAGACCTTTCCTTTCGGAAGGAAAAACGACTTAAATAACACAACACCGCAAATAGTTTTCCTTCAAAATTTTCTTATCGACAGAGTATGCGTTTGGCTAAAGCATGTGAGCAAATTTCGGATGCCAAATTTTGCAAACTCTTTACGTTAAATACAGTACTGAAATCATGGCACAATTTTTCAAAGAGGAACTTCAACATTGATGAAATTCTTGTTACAAAGTGTACTGTGATTAAAACGTCTACAACATCACAGTTGTGTCCTTTCTCTAACTAACTGCAACGTTTATTTTTTTTGGGATTTCTTTGTAATATTATGTGAAATTAAGTGTGCAGTATAAACAATATATAGCGGAAATTATGATTGATTGATTTTAGCTCTACTAGCGGTGTAGGGATTGGCGTTGGCGTCCGTTAGCGGCAGTTTCTCTGAAACAGCTCAGCCGATTTTAATCAAATTTCAAACAAATTTCCCATGGATTCTCCTGAGTGTACTGGGACCTAACATAAGTATTTTTTTGTCGATCCGACATTCGAAATGGCCGCCGTTGCCTTAAAACAATCTTCGTTTCTGAAGCTACAAGAGCCAGATGTTAAATATTTTGCATTTACCATACGCGTACGATCCTCTGCCAAGTTTATTCAAGTCGAGACCATGGGGACAAATTTAGCCCCACCCTAGGGGCTACATATGTTATATACACTTATATTGGGATAAGGCCTAGACAGTTTTCTTTCCTGAGACAACAGTTTTATATTAACTGAGCATGAACAGCAAATACAAGCATCCAACCAGCATCAGCCAATGGGTCCTTCTCACTTCTGTTATAGATTTCCGATAAAATCCCAACATCTTAAATTGTTTTTATTTACCGCATATAATTAAAAATGCACTGCATATCATGAAAGGTATACCACATATAAAGGGAAATGCACTGCATATATTAATCGGCAACATCACAAGACAATCCTGGCGTTCCATACTAGTCTGTGCACTATGTAGTTTACATGGGACGTAATATCAATAATATGTCTATTAAATGGCATTTTCCTGAGAGACTTACTCATTTACCGCCTTCATCCCGCCATTAAACTCCATTGCCCCACCCATCTCCAACCTACCCAATAAAACGCGAGGACACCGAGGCCAGGTTGGAAACAAAAACGCCCATATTATTTAAGTAGTCAAGCTATAGACATAGCCTTCGACATCTTATTTGATCCGTTCTGTAGCTTTTTGAAAAAAAAGATACATTTAGTAAGCATGAGTTTCGCGTTAATATCTCTAAATATAGATAAAATAGTCCCATTTTGATATTTAAAGATATTTAATTATTGTATTTAATAGTAGATTTCTTGTTCATTTTTAATTAATGTCACATGTAAATAGCTGATTTAATAGTATATTAGTTACCGATGGCGATAGTACGGTGGTACGATGGTAAGATGGTCCATCGCGTTATGGCCATCGTAACATCGTACCATCGCGCATCGATTTGTTAAATTTATTTGTAAAGTTGTAACAAGTTACGATGGCGACCATCTTACCATCGTACCAACGTACTATCGCCATCGTACCATCGCCAAATTACCATCGTACGATCGCGCATCGACTTGCAATATTTCGTATGTGTCGTGCTCGGCCGTTTCCAAAGGTCCATTATCATACTCTTTTTTATATCACAGTGGCGTTGCTTGTGCAGTGTGGCGGCAGTAAAACGTCTCCCCGCGCTTACAATCAGTTCTGTTATTCATTCGATCTTTGGAGATCGATGAGCCCGATACTTATATTTAGTGATCGTTGGTACATTTTCAATTTCTTTTGTTTTCTTACTTAATTTTCGATTCGGTGGTTCCACTACTCCGGCCGATAAAAGGCTCTTGGTATTGTTTAACCACTCATAGGATATGTTGTCTGCTTTTAATTTAGTCTTTTGGCTGTTACTTGTGATAAGCAGGCTTCAACCGCTGCTCCCAACTAAATTCCTTTTTGTTTATTTCGCCCTTCGGGGCATACAATTTTATAAGATCCTGGGACCATACGCCGCTGGATATAGGGGATGAAATAAAGATACAAATATTGCTATATCCACCGCCAAATGCTTGCCATCTTCGGGATGGTTAAAATTCTGTACTGTTGATTTTTATGAATATTGAGTTCTGCTCAACCCGGGGCTATAGGGCGTGAGCGGTAGCTAGCATATTTCACTACTGCTCATGAATAGTCTCAATCAAACTGAGACTGCAATATTTCGTATGTGTCGTGCTCGGCCGTTTCCAAAGATCCATTATCATCCTCTTTTGTAAACGTCGATACGCGATGGTATGATGGCGCTTACGGAACACTGTATTTGGCACATCGTAACATGTGTTATTCAGCTGCCGTCAACTGCTGAAGGCAGCTGATCCTTATATGTGTTTTGTGTTTGTCTATGGTTAACTGTGTAGTTGACGATAAGCATACATTACAACTGCAATTCCCAGTGAACTCGCCTTAAAAACTTAACTGGTATAAACACGTATTTTGTAATGCGTAAAGGTTACCGTTTTACTTGCTGTAATGACGTTTTCTTGAAGTGTAGCATTTAGGCCATGAGCCATATAATTTTTTGTTACCATTTCAAGGGACAAATTCTTACAAGTACCATGTTATTGAGTACCTTGTAGAGAAACAAAATATCCATGATAGCAGAGTGAACAGGGTAGCTGATTCCTGTTATTAGAGTTATCTCCCCCTTTTGAATAAAAATCTGGTTTCTTTAAAAACATCATTTTCTCTGAAACTATTATTATTACATGTCTATATTTTGCATGCTTAATAAGGTTAGGGTCATCTACCAAGTATTTCTAAAATGGTGACACTGGGAACAAACATGGCCCAACCCCATGTGTGGGGGGTGGGTGGGGGGGGGGAGGGGTGAGGGTAACTTTTTTACATAGAGTTATAAAGGAAAACTTGTAACCCTTTAAAACCCTAAGAGCTAAAGGTCTACTATTATGCATGCAGCATAAGCTTATGGTCCGCTAGCAAATTTGCTAAAATGGTGACCCTGGGGTTATATTTGGCCCCGTCCCTGAGGTCATATATTTGCATAGAGTCATATAGAAAATCTTTAAAAACTGTTGAAAGCTGTTCTCTGAAAAGTCAAAATAAAGTGCCAGCGGTCTAATATTTTGCATCTAAAATAAGCGTATGGTTCTCTACCAGTTTTATTCAAATCCTGACCCTGGGGTCAAATATTGTTACGTGCCGGCTATTATCCTAATGTTTTGGTAGCGTATAATACGATATGTACATTCTTGTTCCTTTGGTAGCGTATGTTTAAATAATAGTTATAACTTAAATGGACTCCAACTTAATGTTAATTAAGTGTATGGACTGGTGAATAAACACAGGAGACAGCTTCAGTAAATTAACTATAATATATCTCGTTATAAATTCAATCACAGAAATATAAGTACAACTGCATGTATTTAAATGCTTGTGACAATTCTTGAGTAACGCAACAATAAGGTCATTTCAATAGTATTAGGTTTAAGTATAATCACTTCTCATTTCCTAATGCCCCTTGTTAATCTACAGTACTTGTCAGTGGTAAAATTAACAAAATAATTATCTAAATATCTAATTCTTTCAAAATTAAAATATATCTTATCTAATAATGTGCAAATCTATTAGAATATCTTTATTTAAACCGTTTTAATAATTTATTAACTAAATCTTAACCTTCATTAAACTTAGATGCTCACAGTTGGAACTAAAATTACGGAGTCCTCCTCCAAAACCTGGAGGAAGCTTTTTATACTATACCCCAAATCCACCACAATTCCGCCATCCGCCATCCGCCAGTTCCCCCGAATTCCGCCAATCCGCCATCTCCTCCATGGGAATCATTGACGGAATCCTACAAATCTGGCGGAGCCGCCATAGCATAACCAATGTAAACAAAGTATACCCATTGATAAAAAAACACAAAATAAAGTATTTAAACCTATTTCTAACATATAATTAAATATAAAACATTAAAGAGTAATAATTAATAAACATGACTAGACCTTTTATATCAAAATCTGATGTGGGATTATAAAATAACGTAGATCGAATTTGAACTACAAGATTTTCTGAGAGCTAAAACATAGCAGACTACAGTGATCTCCAGTGTTCTTCCCACAATGCAATGCGACGTGTAGATTTAAAATGGCAGCTTACATAAACAAGCACATTGATAAACACTTTCACTATGGAATTACTTAAAGGATAATAGATGGAATAAGGTAAAAATAAAATAATTACACTCAGAAATGTTTACATTAAAGTTCCCTTAGGTTGACACTGATGTCCTCTGCATTATTATTACAGAACTCGATCTCAGATAAAATGACAAACGTACATGTACACAGAGTATAAATACAACCTGACCTAGTTTACAATACATGTTTTAGTAAAAAGATGCTGTAACCCTGGGACATATCAATATGGCCTTGTCCCGGGGGTACAAGTTTTACAAAGGGTTCTATAGGAAAGACTAAAGGCATCTTTTTTATGAAATTACAAGAGCTAGAGGTCTTAATTGACGAAGCTTTGCTTATGTGGTGTTTAACGTCATTTTCGGCACATTTTCGGCTATGTATGACGGTCTTGTTTTTGTGGTCGAGGCAGACCACCCCCTTATTCCTGTGTAGAACCAGTACTGTTTACCTCCCACCATCTGCAAGCATCAATTACAAATTGATGAAGAAGATAAGCCTGGCCCTGAAAAGCTCTACAATGTCGGTGTTTGTGGTTTGGGCTGGAAGAAGATTCCACTCTCTGATCGTCCGTGGGTAAAAGTAGTTCTCATATACATCCTCTTGGGCAGTAGGTTGATTTAGTCGCCGGGGACTTCTGATATGCCTGTTGTTCGGCATTACTAGGTTTGTGTCAAAATCCACTAATCCATGTTGGATCTTAAACAGCATGGTTAGTCAATTGCTGTACCTCTTGTATTTGAGGGATTTCCACTTCAGGTCCTGTACCATCTGTGTTACACAACCTGGGGTACGATAAGTATAGTTCCTGTGTAAAAACCGTGCAGCTCTACTTGTTCCAGCTTGTGTATACAGTATCAGTTGTCACATACGGTGGATGAAATCTCTAGTGTCGGTCGAATACTTGTAGCGGTATACTTCACTGATTTGGTACAGTCACAAATATTACGTGTGATGAACCCCATGGTCCTGTTAAGCTTGGCTACTGTAGAATTGATGTTCTGCTTCTATATGAGATCTTCGTTAAAAGTTACTCCAAGGTACGTGCTACTGTCCACTATTTCAAGTGTGTGGCCATTTAGTTGATATGATGTGTTGATCAGCTGGGTGAAAAGTTTGCCAGTTTTCTTCCCATTTCTCAAGAGCATCTTTCTAAAGTAGTAGTGATACTCTGGGTACCAACCCTTATGTGTAAATGTATTATATGTTATGCTATATTAAAATATCAAGTAATATTATTTAAATACGATAATATTTACTGGGTATTTTTAACTGTATTGCATCATCCCAAAGCCTTAATTGCAACCAGACATACATGAACTTGATGCCAACTTGCTAGATAAAATTGACCGTTGTGAATTCAGCTTAATTGCTATAACCTTCATTTTAACATTTAGGTTGTATGTATTTTAATGCAGTAACCTTGCTTGAACCAATAGAGCCTGTTGACGCAGTGGATTAAACTAGGGTCTTGAAGTCCAGAGGACCCTGGTTCAAGCCTCACTGGCGCCATTAAATTTCGTCTGTGTATTCTTGGGCAAGACACTAGCCCTTGCCAGACACCTTCCTTTTCCTAGGGGCGTAAACCGGGCGGGCTGTTGTATCGCATTTTGCTTCTCCGATTACATTAAAGAAACATATGACTTTTTTCATTAGTAGAAGTAGTGCATGATCCTATATTGCTATGTATCACCCCATCCACCCCTCCCTCTCTCTGGGGTGGCTCTAAATAACCTTATATTTGTTGATGAACATATATTCAACATTTAAAAGTGCATATTGAAAAGTCTCACCCACAAAATAAAGGGTAAAACTATACATTTTCGCAAATATATTCGAGTAAATACTCATACAAAAAGGCGTACCATACCGTACATTCCGTACAACGGGAACTATCGAAAATAGCATGCGTTCCGGTATGGATATAATCGAACCTACAATCGATGAAATGTAATAGGACAAAGATGTAGATGATCAAAATATTTATATCATTTATAAAATAGGATTGTTACTATAGTAACTTGTTCTGGAAGTTTGTATCACCCCGTGTAGGTAAATACCAGATCAGGATCACACGAGAGGCGTAACCTCGAGTGCGAAAATCGCCGGAATCTGGAATTATTTTTTGAAATTAGTTTGAACATAAACTTATCAAATTGAAGCAACTGAATGTTGCACAGCATACATACTCAAGTTTTTCCTGACACAATATATAACATATGTGCTCAAATAATATAATTGTAGCACGGCATACATATTCACGTGTTTTCTGAAATATTTTGGAAAAATGACAAAAATCACTGATTTCTGCAATCCATAATAAATATATAATATCGGTACAATAGAAAAATAGAGTGTAAGCTAGTAGGAGTAAACCTCACCCCAGGGGGAATTTTGTAAACCCTATTTTAATGAAAGCCCATTATGTGTAGAGCATTTTGGAACATGTACGTGTACCAACTAGCGACTTGGACTTTACCATGTTACCGGCATTTCGAACATGGTACCTAGAGCTATATAAAATATACGTTATAAATAGAGAAATAGCGTTGAGCGACCCTCTGCGTACGGCCACTGTGCCGACCCACATATTTTTGACACAACGGGACCGGTGGCCAGCCGTCGGCAAAGGTCCCCAGTACATGTGGCACGCGGTCGCTAGTCCATATTAGGGGAAAGGCTACCCGAGTTCGAGTCTGGAACATGGCACATAGAGCTATATACAGTTATATAGAAGGATATAGCATTGAACGACCTACGGCCGACGGCCACTTGGATGACTTACATATTGGATGAAACAACGGGATTAGTGGGTAGCCGTCGGCAAAGGTCCCGGCAACGCGTGGCATTCCATCGCTACGCTGTATCAGGGGGAGGCTATTCGTGTTCTGGTAGAGCTATATAAAGTATAGTTATATATGTATAGAGGGAAAAAGCGTTGAGCGACCATCGGCCGATGGCCGCTGGACCGATCCACATATTTTGTGACACAACGGGACCGGTGGCCTATCGTCGGCAAAGTTCCCCGCTATGCGTATTACTCGGTCCCTAGGCCTTATCAGGGTGAGGGCTGCCCGAGCTCGAGTATCGAACATGGCAAATAGAGCTATTTACAGCTATATAGAGGGAAATAGCGATAGCCGCTCGGCCGACCCACAGATTTTGTGACACAACGTGACCGGTGGCCAGCCGTCGGCAACGGTCCTCGCTACGCGTGGCACTTGGTCCCTAGGTCGTATCAGGGGGAAGGCTACCTGAGTTGGGGCTCGAACATGCCATCTAGAGCTATATAGTAAATAGCTTCGAGTGACCCGCAGCCGATGGACGCTGGGCCAACCCACAGGTTTTGTGACACAACGGGAATGATGATCAGCCGTCGGCAACGGTCATCGCTACGCGTGACACTCAGTACCTAGGTCGTATCAGGGGGATAGCTTCCTGAGTTCGGGTCTCGAATATGGCACCTAGAGCTATATACAGTATAGTTATATAGCGAGAAATAGACTTTAGCGACCCACAGCCGACGGCCGCTGGGCCGACCCACAGGTTTTGTGACTCAACGGGAACGGCTAGCCTCGGCAAAGGTCCCCGCTAAGCGTGGCACTCGGTCGCTAGACCGTATCAGGGGAGTGATACCTGAGTTCGGGCCCCGAACATGGCACCTAGAGCTATATACAGCATAGCTATAGAGAAATAGCGTTGAGCGACTCTCGACCGACGGCTGCTGGGCCAACCTACAGATCTTGTGACACAACGGGACCATCTTGAACGCCATTTTTGATTTCTTTTTATTGTGTTACACCTAAATTTCGGCTAGTATACATATGCATATTATACACAGTCTAATTAACATTTTAATATAAAGAAACCCTTACTTACAGACGAACACCAGATTTTACAGCAACCTATTTGCACTAAAAATAAGTTTTTTTGATAATGAATGTGGTGTAACGTAAATTACAGAATAGTTTCATTATGTTTGAAGTGTTCTCAACTTATATTAATAAAAGTACATGTATTATGTTTTTTACAAGGTTTTGATTTAATTTATATTCAACGTTTTTAAAGTACATAGAAATTTTGAAACTTATTGTATGTTATTTCAGAAAATCATACCCTACAAAATCCCCCATGGGGGAGTTGGGTATTCAGCCAGCTGTCGAACTTGATGTGCTGTATTTGTTCGGGAGGTTCTGTCATGTCATATTTTAACAAATGCCCATAAGGTATCAGCTAGAGGAGGCTTGTTTGCTTATAAAAGCAAATAAAATGTCAGCGTGCCATACACTCCTGGGTCAATGGCAATATCGCCAGGTGAGAGTAGAAATGTTCCATAGAAGAAAGACGGCACCTTTTTCTTTCATCTGGCGATATGTCCTTGTAACATGTATGTTTAAATTACCTTTAGAAGAAAAAAATCCAGATTTCGTTTAGGTTTTATTAAAAACTCATTTTCTTCCAACAAAATAAAGCAGCATTTATAACACTACAGCCTTGCCATTGTACTTAACCTAATAACAGTTTATAAATGTAACACAGTTAGAGTTAAAATAACTGATCATGCAATGGAAGTTTCCTAATACTGTCAGTTAGTTGTTGGTTAATCATCTGAACACCTGTTATTGTTTACCTGTTCTAAACTTTAGTTTCTCTGGAAGTCTGGGAGTTAAGAGGTATTGCCATATTAGGGGAGACCATTCGCCGAAAGGTCTTGTGGGTAATTTATGCATACAGTGATACAGCTCGATGTCCATATGTGAGGCATGACTAACTGCCGAAAAGCAGTATTGGTAATCTTCAAGTATAATACTGAGCGCACGGAAAGTCTAGTAGAGAGTCTGGGGCCGGTGGTTGAAGAGTGGAGAGTCAGTCGATCTTGTAAGATGGATCTCCGCAGTCTAAGACAGGGTGTGGGATAAGTTAAACTATACTATGTAAGCCAGTATAGTAGGGCAGTCATCTTTACATACTAATTGGAATATTTGGACATTTGAAAGTTTCGAAATACTATTATACTTTGTGAACCTAAAACATTTAATAATAAGGCTATTTAAGTAGTTAGCAAAAATGGACGTACTAAAATCCACTATACTAAACGGATGTGTATATATATAACAGGATGTTCATAGCGTATTATGAATGTGTAATTATTCGGACTGTTTTATATGTACCAATAAATTATGGAAATCACAACGCTAAGTCCGGACCTTGTTATTAAATGTACCAAGCATAGTATACGACCCCGTAGTGCTACACATTTACCACCTTCTTATGGGTTTTCTGGTATAATATTGCACATTGGACTGCAGAAATGTTATAATACGCACTTTTATTTTTTTCCCAGTAACTCAATGCATTACAGAAATCAGCGATTTTAGTCATTTTTTCAACATTTTGCCCAAAAGTATAAATACTTGAGCATATATGTTATATCTGATACAATAAATGACTTGGAGATTAGATCATGGCGGGGATTTTTTTATTTACACTGTCCTGTTTTAATGGGATGACAGTAGGGTAAGTGTGAGGTTTGGTGCACCCTAAAAACCCCAGTGGCCTACTGGTAAAACCCCCAGTGGCCTACTTTACCACTGACCGTTCCAAGGCGGTAGCCCTATTGTCAACAATTTTGTGTTTGTGATGTCGTTTGCATTTATTATTACTTTTGCCTTCTTGTTCGTCTGTTTTTGTGTTTGTTTGTGTGTTTTGTGGTTGACTGTCCTCCTTGAATGCTACCTTCCCGGTCCGATCTTTTTATATTTCTTTGGATATGTATAATGTGCAACACTTTATTTCTTCAATTTTATAAGTTTATGTTCGAACTATTTTCAAAAGATAATTCCAGATTTCGTCGATTTTTGACGGAATACACATTTTTCGCCTGAAAATTAGGGCAGTATGGTTCAGGACATTTTTCTACTTAATTATTGGACCTTTGTCTATCCAAACTTTTACAATATGTCTTTATTCTATTGTATTAAATATTTTTTTCTAAAATTTAACCCAATACCCCAATGGATTACTGAAATCAGTGGTTTTTGTCCTTTTTTCCAACATTTTACCCTAAATGCCAATATTTGAGCACATATGTTATATATGATGCCAGGAAAAACTTGAATATGTATGCTGTGCAACATTCTATTGCTTCAATTTGATAAGTTTATATTCAAACTAATTTTAAAAAATAATTCCAGATTCCGGCGATTTTTGACAAAAAATACACATTTTTCGCCCCAAAATTAAGGCATTTCCAAACATCATACGGTTTGGAACTTTTTTCTATTTAATCACTGGACCCTACCCTGCCTAAATTGGTACAATATTTCTTTTTTCTATTGTATTAGATATATTTCTAATTTTTAGTTCAATACCCCCAATGTATTACAGAAATCAGCGATTTTATTATTATTATTTTTTTTACCAAAATCTCAATATTTCGGTATCGGATCTATAAATTATATGGTGGGACACGTAGAGATGCTTTCCGATAAAGATTCCGTCAATTCAAATTGGTTCTAATATATTGCATTCTTTTTCTATTTTTTTTTTCCAGATTTCGGCGATTTTCGTCTAAAAACGCAACCTTTTCACCCAAAACTCACTAAAGCCCAAACGCTCAGATGGCACACATGTCTCATTTTGAAGCTTATTGTATGTTCATTCAGAAAATCATACCCTACAAAATTCCCCCTAGTGGGGGAGTGTGGAGTGGGGTTGGGGGGTCGGGGGGTCGGGGTGGGAGGCGGCTCTACAGCCAGCTCAAGAACTACAACAGAAAAAACATGAAAAGATGTACATTACACGCGCATGAAAACATGTACAACTACACAGGTGTTCATTACACATGGCTTGACAATTCAAATTCTGGTGAATTTACCGACTGACATAATGATAAATTAATTAATTAATCCACGATGTTCACAAACATTGTGATAGTTCAAATTTCAGGTTTAAACAATCCCCAACATTCCAAGTGGGAAGTTCCAAAATCTGTTTTTAGTGTAGTGAGATGGATTCAGAAAACCTCTAGAGGTGATACAGGGTTTTGTATTCCATTGTAGAGGTGATACAGGGTTTTGTATTCCATTGTAGAGGTGATACAGGGTTTTGTATTCCATTGTAGAGGTGATACAGGGGTTTGTATTCCATTGTAGAGGTGATACAGGGTTTTGTATTCCATTGTAGAGGTGATACAGGGTTTTGTATTCCATTGTAGAGGTGATACAGGGGTTTGTATTCCATTGTAGAGGTGATACAGGGGTTTGTATTCCATTGTAGAGGTGATACAGGGGTTTGTATTCCATTGTAGAGGTGATACAGGGGTTTGTATTCCATTGTAGAGGTGATACAGGGTTTTGTATTCCATTGTAGAGGTGATACAGGGGTTTGTATTCCATTGTAGGAAAATGAAGGTACTAGGTATATAATTATTGATGGTTATATAATAATAACGCTTATCGTATGTTTACATTTAAATACGGTTTTGGGGGAAACATTGTAAAATATAAAGATGTAAAAATACAAATTTAATTTCATGCGTTTTAATTAATAATGCATCAAAGGTATATTTAAACTTACATAAAAATCCATATAAGGTCCGCTTTATTTCGAATACTAGTGCCTGTGTTACAGTGTATTATTTTGTAATTGTATGTTTATGGATAGGTCCGGTAAAATGTATGTTTTTGTATAATGTTTGCGAAAATGTGGACAGTTTTAAATGCAGGTGTGAATGGTTTCACAGATAACATTTGAAATCGGCTTTTATTTGTATTAAGTATGTTTGATATGACGCCGTCTATATAAGTTAAATACTTAGATTTAAATGAAAGATTAGGTCACAAAGGAAGTTCACCAAGATAGCAATTCATACCTGAGGGGTATTAGTTTAAGTATATATAAATTGGCGCTTATTGCATCAAACAGTACTTAGACATTTATATTGTCCGGGTTACCATGGTAACCGCTATGGAATGCACATTTTATACAAGGGATTTTTGTGGGGTAGGATGGAGAGAAGTTAGTTAAGGTTTGGATTTGAACTACAGCGGTTATCCGTGTGTTAATGAAATTTGTACTATCCATTTCATGATTTGTTAATATTCATATTGGAACTTTTAACGTTTGGTATTTCCAATATTTAGACATTGATAACATGATATATTGGTTTTCCGATAAATAACTTACTGTTTGACAATATGTGATATGAAGATAAAAAAAGAAATATTAAAACAACAAACATCAGAAGAATTCGACTTTATCGTTCATTGAATTTTCCTACAGAAAAATAGGACTAGTAAGACAAACTTCTCCAAACTTTTAACTTCTTATATTTCTGCCGTTTAAGATAACGTTAAACAATATTGTGATAAAACTTATGAAAACTCTGAGATTAATTTGTTTTGGTCTATAAAAAATTCAGGAGACGTTCTTGATAAAATTTTCAATAAACTTCATGTTTCATCTATAAGCACTTAAGATTTCTCTGCACTATAAACAACTTTAC
This sequence comes from Cyrtodaria siliqua, assembly GCA_037043455.1. Taxonomy (NCBI): domain Eukaryota; kingdom Metazoa; phylum Mollusca; class Bivalvia; order Adapedonta; family Hiatellidae; genus Cyrtodaria; species Cyrtodaria siliqua. Next base: position 135,290 of record JAWPHD010005008.1, read on the forward strand.
CACATCATCTTATCAAAGACAAGCTAATTTCTCTTATTAAAAAAACATTCGCTAGAGCAAATACTACATGTTTGGCCTGTAATAATATTAAAGCGTTTTTACTAACGGCAGTTTAGACAATTGTACTATGTGGACTTGCTATGAAGTTTGTGAAGCACTCATCTTCCTATTAGATAATATTTTCGTCAGGTATGGAACCACCGTTTATAGACAAATTGTTGGTATCCCTATGGGTACGAACTGTGCACCACTTTTCGCAGATTTGTTTTTATTTTGCTATGAAAGAGATTTCATATTGGGTCTTTCACCAGATACCCAGGCAGATATTATTGAAGCCTTTAATGACACCTCTCGGTATCTGGATATATTGAACATTGACAACCCTTTCTTTACAACTATGGTTAAGAATATTTATCTTAAAGAACTTCAGCTTAACAAAGCTAATATATCTGATAATAACGCTTCTTTTCTTGATTTAGATCTCTCGATTGAAAATGGTGAAATAATTAGCAAAATCTATGACAAGAGAGATGATTTTAATTTTGACATTGTTAATTATCCCCACTTGGATGGGGATGTTCCCCGAGCACCTTCTTATGGGGTGTATGTGTCTCAACTTATTCGTTTTTCAAGAGCTTGTACTCGAGTTGAGGACTTTAATATTCGTAATCTTTGTATAACTAAAAAAAGCTACTCAATCAGGGTTACCGTTACCATAAACTTCGTAATAATGTCGTAATGCTAGGGGAACATCCCCATCTAAATGGGGATAATTAACAAAATCAAAATTAAAATCATCTCTCTTGTCATATATTTTGCTAATTATTTCACCATTTTCAATGGAGAGATGTAAATCGAGAAAAGAAGCGTTAGTATCGGAAATATTAGCTTTGTTAAAAGAGTATGAGAGTGGACCTTTGGAAACTAAAAATATATTATTAACCATAGTAGAAAAAAAGGATTGCCTCCCTATCCGATCTTTTTATATTTCTTTCTTGTCAATGTTCAATATGTCATCCAGATACCGAGAGGTAGTAAGTTGTTATCTGCATTTAGTAAGTTGTTATGTGCATTTTTTATATTGTCATGTACATTTTCTAAGTTGTTATGTGCATTTCGTAAGTTGTTAGTGTATTTTGTAACTTGCCGTGTGCAAACTATAAGTCGTTGTGTGCGTTAAACAGGTTGTCGTTAAGTAGACGTTTTATCGGAATAAATTTTAACGGAAACACCGGTATGAATAGCGGCCCCAGGAGCAGACTCTTTGCTCTTCCTATTTTCAAAAAATGGGCTAGAGAAATTATACAATACATTCTTAGAACAGAAAATTGATTTCAAAATGTGTAAGGGATTGTCTGACGTAGAGTTAATAAATCTGGGTCTGACAATAATAGGAGGTCGGGTCACAGGTGACAGTATCAATGTTGGGAACTAAAAATGAAATTAAAAAAAAGAAGTAAAACATGAAAATGCACGAAATGCACATGACAACTTAGAAAATGCACATAACAACTTAGAAAATGCAAATGTGCAAAGCTTAGAGAATGCACATGGCAACTTACGAAATGCACATAACAACTTAGAAAATGCACATAACAACTTACGAAATACACATAACAACTTAAGAAATTCACATTAGAAAATCCACATGACTACTTAGAAAATGCACAAGACGACTTACAAAGCGTACTGCACAAAATGAAAAATGCCAACAGAAGGCAGCCGAGGCTTTCCATAGATTTCCCTAATCCGATATTTTAACGGTAATGGAAATCGATGAGACAATTCCGATGTACTCCTAGCTGAACGGAAAAGCCCGAACGATGATTCGGCATTGATTTGTATATTTATTTAAATAGTGTGATATGATAAATATATCATGGCTTTATTACACTCCCACACTGCAAGTCATGTGATAAAATTGCATCCCTTGGAATCAACAAACACAAACAAGTAAGACAAGTAGCGGACTAGGTTTTATTTAGTCTATTCATGAGATGAACTGAGATGTTATATGAAGTGCACATTCTCTCACGCCACCTAGCACCCGCTTAATCGGTATTCTAAGTTAAAGCTATACATATTTGGCTTGATGATCCCGAAGGACCAGTAAGTAATAACAGTCGCCACACAGCACCACGAAATAAACGCTAGTGATAATGTCAGTAAATACTAAAACTGGGATCCCTTGGAAGCAACGAATACAAACAAGAGATACAAGTAGAAAAAAAAGGATACAAATATCGGACAGGGAAAGCAGCATTCAAGGACGACAGTCAACCACAAAACACAAAAACAAACACGCAAACAGACAAACGAAAAGGCAAAAGTAATAAAAAATGCAAACGACATCACAAACACAAAAGGGTTGACAATAGGGCTACCTTGGAACGGTCAGTGGCAAAATAGGCCACTGGGGGCTTAAACCGGTTCTAGGGTGCACCAAACCTCACACTTACCCTACTGTCATCCCATTAAAACAGGACAGTGTAAATAAAGAAATCCCCGCCATGATCTAAGACTCGGTTTTACTGAGTGAGTATGTGCACCCCATAAAACTGGTTTAAGCGGTAGTTTACTTTGTTGATATGAATCAGTCCTTTTTCAAAAGTATTGTGATTTCCAGTAGAATGACTGAACGTGTTAAAGTGGAATGGAATGGAAACTAGGTGAGTGTCAACAGTGAAAATGGCGTTAGCAGTGCAGATCAGTAGAGCGGGTAACACACTTATTGTGAAATCAGAGTATGGGGGAAATTGACAATTGTTTCGTTGTAATGTGATAAAACCGCTGTCACACATATCGGCATTGGCACAGTTTATAACTTTAGTTGCGCCGAATTCTGTCTGAATCTGGTAGATATGAATGCTTAGCGATAGCACACTGGAAATGCCAATTCTGCGCCGACGCAGTCGATTATTCTTCAGCTATTCTAGGTACAAGCGCATACAAATGTCTACTACCAACCGATAGCGAAATGTGCTTTTGTTTAATAGCCGAGTAAAGTTTGTGCCAAAACCTATATTCTTCTTCTTCGAAAACAGACAAGTATGCAACTTCATTCACAACTTTACAATTTTTTATTTCACAAGCTTCTTATTCATATTAGTAAAATACAGTAGAGAAGCATAGTATTAAGGTTCAAGCTGTTAAGATAATAACACTCAAATAAACTATGAAATGTTATAAATACGCATATTATGTCATTTTTGTTTTTTCTTTCTGTATATAAGATGAAGAAGAAGACTTTATTCATCAATCAGTAGGCCAGAGGCCCGTGAGACATAGTTTACATTCATACAGCAATTGACATAGCAAGATAACAAACAGCATTTTTAGTAATATGAATACATGCTATATACACAATTTATGACAGAAAATAAGCGGAGAAGAAATAAACGGAGAAGGTGAGAAACAGCCTTTCAAATTATATTGCCACTATGAAAATAATCTGTATTGATATTCTACTATCTATACTATCATATATAGTTTATATTACAGTATAATGAACGATAAGTCATAGCCGTTTTTGTTTGTAAATACCACAATGCTCTCTACTATTTATTTGATTTCCAAAGTTCTACAAAAACACACAAAAAACAACAAAATGATCAGTGTATAAAAGTAAAAAGTAAAACATTTTAACTGTGTATAAAGACATGTAACAATCTGAGATTATTCTACAAATGATACTATGAATGTTGTATTTTTCTGAGTTCAAATACTTTAAAGATGTAAACACTTAATTTCTTTTTTACATTTTGTTTTGAGTTTCGAACAGTAATTTTAATTTATACATGCATGGTCTAGCCCAGGAGAAGCGGCTTATATACGTTTTACGCAAATCATTATACAGTAAGCATTCTAATAAGAAATGAGATTCGTCCTCTATTTTTTGACAAACAGTACATAATCTGTTTTCGACCTGCATTCTCGGTCTTTGCCATCTGCCAGATTCTATACACAAATTATGAGAAGAAACAATACGTCTCGTCATAGCGATTCTAAATATAGGTATATTAAGAGTACTAAGAAAATGTTGAGTACCAAATTAACAACTTCTCTAAAAAATACAGCTCTGATTGAATTATCTATACGAGTTTGCCACGTTTGTAAGCTATTATCATATAAACGTTGTTTAAATATACTTAAGAAAACATGTTTATTGCCAACATTTTGTTGGAGCCAAACACCATGAAACCCTAACCTTGATAATAAATCTTGTACACGTGTAACCCAAGATACTTTATTTGGGTATAAATCAGCTTCTATTTTAAGCATATTATATATAAGTTTACAATAATTTTGGTCATTAGTGTTAACAATTTTCAACCAAATTTCAATTATTCTAATATATCTAATATCCTTAATGCTAAATCTGCCAAGAATACCATATACAAAGTCAGTTTGAGTAGAACGTTTAACACGTAAAACATTTTTACAATAAATAGTGTGTATTCTCTCAATATTAGACGATATATTGATTATCTGTAACATACGCTTCTATTGAATTTTTGGTGCATATAATAACACAATAAGAATAAATCTAGATACAAGAAAATGTCTTCGATTTCGCAAGAAATGGCGTATGAATTGGTATAGATATAATAAAGGTCTGTGTGGTTACCGTGCAAGAATATGTTCATTCTGTCATGTTCATTTAACGTCTTCATCGTGATCGCTGTATTGTTTCAGGTGCTACTCGAGTGGTGGCAGAAAACAATGATCGTGGCTCGAGGGAAAACAGGATTGTTTGAAAGAGAATTTGCAGCAACTCTGCAGTTCTGTAGGTTAGAAGGTTCTATGCCCATTCTTCATATTTTATCTAGATGTAAATGGAGAGTGAACCGGGAATGTACATTCCTGTTGGCGTCGTATATAACCTGCGGCTTTATCTGGAGTGTGTGGCTTTTTCTGGAGTGTGTGGCTTTTTCTGGAGTGTGTGGCTTTATCTGGAGTTTGTGGCTTTATTTGAAGTTTGTGACTTTATCTGGAGTTTGATACTTTATCTGGAGTGTGTGGCTTTTTCTGGAGTGTGTGGCTTTTCCTGGAGTGTATGGCTTTATCTGAAGTTTGTGACTTTATCTGGAGTTTGATACTTTATCTGGAGTGTATGGCTTTATCTGAAGTTTGGGGCTTTATATAGAGTATGTGACTTTATCTGGAATTCGGAGCTGTATCTGGACTTTGTGACTATGTCAGAAGTTCAGCGCTTTATCTGGAGTAATGTGGCTTTATCTGAAGTTTGGGTCTTTATATGCAGTGTGTAGCTTTATCTGGAATGCGGAGCTGTATTTGGACATTGTGACTATATCAGAAGTTTAGCGCTTCATCTGGAGTTCGGGGCTTTATATGGAGTTTGTGGCTTTATCTGGAGTGTATGGCTTTATCTGAAGTTCGGGGCTTTATATGGAGTTTGTGGCTTTATCTGGAGTGTATGGCTTTATCTGAAGTTTGGGGCTTTATATAGAGTATGTGACTTTATCTGGAATTCGGAGCTGTATCTAGACTTTGTGACTATGTCAGAAGTTCAGCGCTTTATCTGGAGTAATGTGGCTTTATCTGAAGTTTGGGTCTTTATATGCAGTGTGTAGCTTTATCTGGAATGCGGAGCTGTATTTGGACATTGTGACTATATCAGAAGTTTAGCGCTTCATCTGGAGTTCGGGGTTTATATGGAGTTTGTGGCTTTATCTGGAGTGTATGGCTTTATCTGAAGTTCGGGGCTTTATATGGAGTTTGTGGCTTTATCTGGAGTGTATGGCTTTATCTGAAGTTCGGGGCTTTATATGGAGTTTGTGGCTTTATCTGGAGTGTATGGCTTTATCTGAAGTTCGGGGCTTTATATGGAGTTTGTGGCTTTATCTGGAGTGTATGGCTTTATCTGAAGTTCGGGGCTTTATATGGAGTTTGTGGCTTTATCTGGAGTGTATGGCTTTATCTGAAGTTCGGGGCTTTATCTGAAGTTTGTGGCTTTATCTGGAGTGTATGGCTTTATCTGAAGTTCGGGGCTTTATATGGAGTTTGTGGCTTTATCTGGAGTGTATGGCTTTATCTGAAGTTCGGGGCTTTATCTGAAGTTTGTGGCTTTATCTGGAGTGTATGGCTTTATCTGAAGTTCGGGGCTTTATATGGAGTTTGTGGCTTTATCTGGAGTGTATGGCTTTATCTGAAGTTCGGGGCTTTATATGGAGTTTGTGGCTTTATCTGGAGTGTATGGCTTTATCTGAAGTTCGGGGCTTTATCTGAAGTTTGTGGCTTTATCTGGAGTGTATGGCTTTATCTGAAGTTCGGGGCTTTATATGGAGTTTGTGGCTTTATCTGGAGTGTATGGCTTTATCTGAAGTTCGGGGCTTTATCTGAAGTTTGTGGCTTTATCTGGAGTTTGTGGCTTTATATGGAGTTTGGGGCTTTATATGGAGTTTGTGGCTTTATCTGGAGTTTGTGGCTTTATATGGAGTTTGTGGCTTTATCTGGAGTGTATGGCTTTATCTGAAGTTCGGGGCTTTATCTGGAGTTTGTGGCTTTATCTGGAGTTTGTGGCTTTATATGGAGTTTGGGGCTTTATCTGGAGTTTGTGGCTTTATATGGAGTTTGTGGCTTTATATGGAGTTTGTGGCTTTATATGGAGTTTGTGACTTTATCTGGAGTTTGTGGCTTTATATGGAGTTCGGGGCTTTATATCGAGTTTGTGGCTTTATATGGAGTTTGTGGCTTTATCTGGAGTTTGTGGCTTTATATGGAGTTTGTGGCTTTATATCGAGTTTGTGGCTTTATATGGAGTTTGTGGCTTTATCTGGAGTTTGTGGCTTTATATGGAGTTCGGGGCTTTATCTGGAGTTTGTGGCTTTATATGGAGTTTGGGGCTTTATATGGAGTTTGGGGCTTTAATATGGAGTTTGTGGCTTTATCTGAAGTTTGGGGCTTTATCTGAAGTTTGGGGCTTTATATGGAGTTTGTGGCTTTATATGGAGTTTGGGGCTTTATCTGGAGTTTGTGGCTTTATATGGAGTTTGTGGCTTTATATGGAGTTTGTGGCTTTATATCGAGTTTGTGGCTTTATATGGAGTTTGTGGCTTTATCTGGAGTTTGTGGCTTTATATGGAGTTCGGGGCTTTATCTGGAGTTTGTGGCTTTATATGGAGTTTGTGGCTTTATCTGAAGTTTGGGGCTTTATCTGAAGTTTGGGGCTTTATATGGAGTTTGTGGCTTTATATCGAGTTTGGGGCTTTATCTGGAGTTTGTGGCTTTATCTGAAGTTTGGGGCTTTATCTGAAGTTTGGGGCTTTATATGGAGTTTGTGGCTTTATCTAGAGTGTATGGCTTTATCTGAAGTTCGGGGCTTTATATGGAGTTTGTGGCTTTATCTAGAGTGTATGGCTTTATCTGAAGTTCGGGGCTTTATATCGAGTTTGTGGCTTTATATGGAGTTTGTGGCTTTATATGGAGTTTGTGGCTTTATATGGAGTTTGTGCTTTATATCGAGTTTGTGGCTTTATATGGAGTTTGTGGCTTTATCTGGAGTTTGTGGCTTTATATGGAGTTCGGGGCTTTATCTGGAGTTTGTGGCTTTATATGGAGTTTGGGGCTTTATATGGAGTTTGTGGCTTTATCTGAAGTTTGGGGCTTTATCTGAAGTTTGGGGCTTTATATGGAGTTTGTGGCTTTATCTGGAGTTTGTGGCTTTATCTGAAGTTTGGGGCTTTATCTGAAGTTTGGGGCTTTATATGGAGTTTTTGGCTTTATCTAGAGTGTATGGCTTTATCTGAAGTTCGGGGCTTTATATGGAGTTTGTGGCTTTATCTGGAGTGTATGGCTTTATCTGAAGTTCGGGGCTTTATATGGAGTTTGTGGCTTTATCTAGAGTGTATGGCTTTATCTGAAGTTCGGGGCTTTATCTGAAGTTTGGGGCTTTATATGGAGTTTGGGGCTTTATATGGAGTTTGGGGCTTTATATGGAGTTTGTGGCTTTATCTGAAGTTTGTGGCTTTATCTGAAGTTTGGGGCTTTATATGGAGTTTGGGGCTTTATATGGATTTGGGGCTTTATATGGAGTTTGGGGCTTTATCTGAAGTTTGGGGCTTTATATGGAGTTTGTGGCTTTATATGGAGTTTGGGGCTTTATATGGAGTTTGGGGCTTTATATGGAGTTTGTGGCTTTATCTGAAGTTTGGGGCTTTATATGGAGTTTGGGGCTTTATATGGAGTTTGGGGCTTTATATGGAGTTTGTGGCTTTATCTGAAGTTTGGGGCTTTATATGGAGTTTGGGGCTTTATATGGAGTTTGGGGCTTTATATGGAGTTTGTGGCTTTATCTGAAGTTTGGGGCTTTATATGGAGTTTGGGGCTTTATATGGAGTTTGTGGCTTTATCTGAAGTTTGGGGCTTTATATGGAGTTTGGGGCTTTATATGGAGTTTGGGGCTTTATATGGAGTTTGTGGCTTTATCTGAAGTTTGGGGCTTTATCTGGAGTTTGGGGCTTTATCTGGAGTTTGTGGCTTTATCTGAAGTTTGGGGCTTTATCTGAAGTTTGGGGCTTTATATGGAGTTTGTGGCTTTATATGGAGTTTGTGGCTTTATCTGGAGTGTATGGCTTTATCTGAAGTTTGGGGCTTTATATGGAGTTTGTGGCTTTATCTGGAGTGTATGGCTTTATCTGAAGTTTGGGGCTTTATATGAGTGTGTGACTTTATCTGGAATTCGGAGTTGTATCTGGACTTTGTGACTATATCAGAAGTAGAGCGCTATATCTGGAGTTTGGGGATGCATCTGGGGTTTCGCGCTAGAAGCTCTGTTTCCAGAGCACAGTATTTTCCAGGGAACAAAGCAATAATACATATGTTGAGATGACTGAGTATTCGCGATAATGTATTTGAAGGAATAATTTTAAATCTTAATCAAACTATAACTTTGTTCCGTATTTCTTTACATTATAAGACGTTTAACAACACTGTCTCTCACATGTTTAAATGGCCGTAAAGATTATTCGATTATCGTACAGAATTTTACTTACATTTTTCGGAAAAAGAGACAACAGCGTTTGGACTTTTTAATACATTTAAAATATACAAAAATATAAGTGTTCATACAGGGACAATGGTATTATTTTTCCTTCCCAAACATGTTGCATTTTTATTAAAACATCTCCGCAAATTATTATATTGTCTGTTGCTAAACAGCTATTTGGAAGAAAAGGTTGAACGTTTTGTTAAACTATTTCAATCTAGTAGTTGTTTTACACATCGATCAGGATGTTCGCTGTGTACACCAGATCTACGTTATCACAAAGTGTTTGTAATTTATTCTGCGCATTTGTAATCCTCAGGTAAAATATCTAATTTATCCCAGTTTTTCTCTGCCATGTGGTTCAAGAAAGTTCAACTCTGGCCCAACAGCCACTATTCCGAATGGATTGATGAATGTATGAGATGCCTGAAATATATGTGAAATATGTGAGAAATACATGCAAAATTGTAACACGGAGTTTCATGAGATATATACACTTAAAGCTGTACAGTCCCTATTTTAACTGGTAATAACTCATGAATATGAATGAGTCACGTGTGAAGTAGTTTCAAATCGACGAACACTCCAAAAGTCGGTATATAAGGAGAAATCGATACGTAAAATTTCACATTTTTATTTAGCCTCCGTACAGGTAACATCGATAAATATACGGCTCCAGAATATATGTGATAAAAAAATAGTTGCCCGGAACAGGATTTGAACAACAGCCTTGCACTTGTAAGATTTGAAAGATGTACGCTGAACCTCTAGACCACTGCTATTTATTGGTATTTTGTAGCATTTTTAACACTAAATAGGCATTACGTAATAACAAGAGCGCGCAAACTCATCAAGCGCTAAATAACAAGTCGAGATATGGTTGATTTGAGGCGAAGTATTAGTTTCATATTGATAAGATACAGTATTACACCAGGCAATGTTAATTTACACGTGCGACAATATGGACTGCATATTTATTGATCCATCATTAGTTGCGTTCAAATATGTTAAGTTATTTTGCCTCATAATATATGGTAGTTAGTATACTATTTTTTCAAGGAGCTTTGTAGTACAGTGGTTAGAGCACAGGACTTGAAATCAGAAGGTCGTGTTTTCGAGCCCCGAAAGAAGCTAACTTTTTTTTTTGGTAAAAATTACTGTTACCTGTGTATAGGTACGATGTGCACTGGTCGATGTATTTACAGTAAATGATTTCCTTCGCTATATTTGCTCGCTTAAATACCCGATTTCGACATGAGCTGGTGAACATGAAGTTACAAATAAAGACACGCCTAATAAGAAGAAATCGATTGATATAGGGACTCTGTAGCTTTAACAAAATTCTCAACGCTACTACTAGGGTATTTCGAGATAACTTTAAAAATTGATAAGACATCAACATGAAACTTTTAACGTTTCGCGTCATTACATAATGCAATTGGGAATTATCCCGGTTGTAAAAGTCGCATGATAGTCCATATTCAAATAACATTCTTTACAAAATTGTCTTAAAAAGTCAGTTAAATGTATAAATATGTTTAGAGTTTATTGTTAGCTATGGACGTCCGTGGATGAATATACGCAAGTATTAAATGCACATCTTAATTACTATACATACATCATTAGAAACATAGAATATTCTAGTACATGGCGGTTAGGAAAGTTATAAATCGGCAATTTCAATCAACGGGGGTATAGATGTTGATTCCTTGACAAGAATTACTGTGTATATATACTCAAATATAACCAACTTGATAAATTAGTGTGGCTGGACTGTAACCACAATTAGTGCGGCTGGACTGTAACCACAATTAGTGCGGCTGGACTGTAACCACAATTAGTGTGGCTAGACTGTAACCACAATTAGTGCGGCTGGACTGTAACCACAATTAGTGCGGCTGGACTGTAACCACAATTAGTGTGGCTGGACTGTAACCACAATTAGTGCGGCTGGACTGTAACCACAATTAGTGTGGCTGGACTGTAACCACAATTAGTGCGGCTGGACTGTAACCACAATTAGTGCGGCTGGACTGTAACCACAATTAGTGCGGCTAGACTGTAACCACAATTAGTGGGCTGGACTGTAACCACAATTAGTGTGGCTTGACTGTTACCGCAATTAGTGTGGCTAGACTGTAACCACAATTAGTGCGGCTGGACTGTAACCACAATTAGTGTGGCTGGACTGTAACCACAATTAGAGCGGCTAGACTGTATCCACAGTTAGTGCGGATAAACTGTAACGACAGTTAGTGCAGCTAGACTGTAACCACAATTAATACGGCTAGACTCTAACGATAATAAGTGTGGCTGGACTGTAACCACAATTAGTGTGTGGCTAGACGGGAACCACAGTTATGGATATGGCTATGTTGTACCGATGGATTAATTTTTTTATAATGTTATTTTGCAGTTATAAGATACCATATATGCTGACAGGGTTAATTATGTATATGTGTGTACATTGCATTTTATATTTCTATAAAAGAAATGTCATCTTAATGTTTTGTAGTCTTTAACCCAGCTGTGCACGAGGAGGTTCTAGGCCGGCTATGTAAGAGGGAGGTCTTAACCCAGCTATGTGAGAGAGGGTTTTGAACCAAGCACGGAAGAGGGTTTTTAGAATACATTATATGGCGATGGAGCGTTCTATTTCATGTGTTACTGGAAGTTAGAATATCGAAGAACAAACTATACGTTACCGCCGCGAATTCAAAAGGACGGTTCCTATGGTTATGGTATAACTCGGATGGCCTATCGGATATGTTTAATTTATTATTGTGCACCAGGTTAACTTTTATAGAGATAAAAAGTACTTTTCGAAATATAAATTGATAAATGCTAAAATATATCAGTTAAGGCAAGTCCCTTCTTAGTAGACCTGTACAACTAACTACGGTAACGATTACGGTAAGGATTACGATAAGGAATACCGACTAAAACAGAGGGGTTTTCTCAGCAGGCAATACGCCTTGAATGCTCGACCAACCGTTTGCGCGTCACTAAATATAGGCCAATGAAATTTATTATTGACACTACATGAACTTGTAGGAAAAAATGGGTGGTCTGCCACTACTACAAAAAATCGACCGTCATATATAGCTTATAATGTGCTGAGAATAACGTACACCACAATTCAACCAAATAACCAACCATCATTATTTTAGAGTTTATTAAACTAATTGGCATAGATGGTCTGCAGAGCAATATATCATTTTACAATCGACCAGTTATTCGCCATGCTTCCTTTTCTAAGTCTCACCTAATACAGTTGATATTCGTTTTATACCATCTTTGCAAACTGGTTTAATTAACTTAATATTTTTTGCATTTTCTTGATACTTTCCTTTGAAACAATATAGCGCTTAATCTCAAATATACTTCATTTTTCAAGTAGGTGGGACTATTTACGCTCGGTTGCGCACGCATAGAAAGTGATTATTCCATTTCAAGGAGGTGAACGAACTGTACGCACTGCACTTGCATCCGGTGCGTCTTAGCAGAAAAAGGATATTCCACTGCATGAAAAGGCATTGACAGTAGTTATTTCTCTTTTTATTTTTGTTATCATTAGAATTGTTGCTGATACTATTATAGCGACTGGGAAATAATGTAAATACAACAATTAATTCGCCTTTTTCCCCCGATTTTGCCGGTATTAAATGTAAAAATCCACGAAGCGCATTTTTTTAGGCGTTTATGAGTTTTAAACGCCGGTAATCAATGGCAAATTTACCATAAAGCAATAACGCGATTCGTGGATTACGCCATTTACTACTGACGTTTAAAACCGCAAAAATTCCGAAAAAAAATCTAAACAATTCTTTAATAAAGTAGCAATCATGCATTACCTACATTGTAAAAGAAAAAACTAACCTTCAATAGTGGCGGCCTCATCCATTTCACTGATACATTTGATTGTTCTAGTGTGCATTCAAGGCGATAAACGCACGCGCTGCACGATCTTTCAGTTTTTCAAAACCCCACAGGGGTTTGTATTAAAAGTAAGATATTGAAATAAAAGGTAGTACAATTTGAGTTTTCAGTACTACCATAGGTTTAAATACAATTATTGTTGCAAAATAATCAACAGTTAGGAATATGTAAAGCAATTTATTTGCACTATTCAAATGTGTAAAAAGTTTAAAAAAAAAACATTAGCAGAATGCTGTGACTTAAAAAAATGAGCAAAATTGCCGTTTGACTCTTTAAATGTAACCTGGTGCGTAACCTAGGATTGCACAAATTGCTGTCCCGCAATGAATATTCTTGTAAATAATGGGTAGTCTTAGTTTCACTCATTATATTTCTAAAATAGGAAATATCAATATTTTCCACACCACAATCAAACACATTAAGAATTGACACTTACTTACTTGACAATTCGAGCGCCCAGTGAGATTTGAACCCGCAAGAGGAGAGGCGAGACAGTTTTAGACACAGCGTCTTCACTATCCAAGCTACGGCGGCAATTTTAGTTTAAGACATAGGGGATAAAAGTGTATTTATCATGTACTGATAAGGCGGATCCAGCACCCCGGCCCTCTAAAATCCAACAAGTATAACCTATGCATGCCCGAATACCTGGGGCGTGCGTCATTTCTACTGTTAGTCATCATTGAATTTAACAGATTTCGCTAAACGTCATGTAGAAAAACATTTTATTTCGAAGTATACTTCGCTGCCCCCGCCTCCACCCCTCCCAAGCACAAATACTCAAACCAAAATCTTGGATCTGCATCTGATGTGTACCCTCCTCTCAAAACGTTTTTAGTGATCACTTATTCAGGCAAGCCCCTTTAAAACTCCAGCCGAGTCTGGGTGAATGTATCGGAGACTGTATTGAGAAAAAATAGAGAAAAAATAGTCTGAAAGGTCGATGCATATGACGTATATATTGACAGAAATATAAATCGACAGAAATATAAATAATATGTATTTCTTAATTTATTTTTTTTTGCTTTTTTCTACACAAACCCCTCTGAGCCTACTAAAACCCAGGTTGTTATACAACTTTGAGATCAGCCCCTAAAGTTTTCTCGTGCTTAGAATTTAGTCTGAAGTCATAGTCGTTATCGTAGTTAGTTGTACAGGTCTAATTGTCACTAATACAGTTTTCATAGATGTTCACACAGCGTGTAAACCAACTATCGATCGTCTGAGTATAGATTTACATACAATTATTTACGTCTCGACTACTAACTGAAAACTAGTGTATTGGGAGGTACACATATATGTATACCAAATTATAGCACGTATTTTAAACGCCTTTAATGCATGTCTGTGAATTATCCTTCGACGTCACAACACAAACTGTATACGAGGTTGTTAAACACAAACCTGATATCCAGTCCCTGAATTCTGAATCTTTCCTTAAAAACTCTCCTTTAGTACCAATTAATTTTGCAACAGAAGACATACTGCGAGCACGTTTACTCCGATATAAAATACTCCGATATATCGGTAATCACATTTAATATATTTGGCTGAAGGAAATACTAGAACGCGTAAGTTCATAAACTAGAATATTAAGTAGATATAGTACGGGGTATTGTAGTATATAAAAAAACTGGAACGTAGATAATGCGCCTGTCCGTATCGTGAGTTCTTAATATAGAATACTTAGAAAATATAATACGGGGTATTATAGTATATAACAAAAAACTTGAACGTAGGTAATGCGCCTGTCTGTATCAACGTTTTAATGGGGGTGTTGGGGGAGAGGGACAGTGGGCATACCCCAGGGATTATATATCAATAGTGACCAGGAGAGGGGCAGTGGGCATACCCCGGGGACTATATATCAATGGTGACCAGGAGAGGGGCGGTTGGCATACCCCGGGATTATATATCAATGGTGACCAGGAGGGGGGCAGTGGGCATACACCGGGGATTATATATCAATGGTGACCAGGAGAGGGGCATTTGGCATAGCCCTGGGAGTATATATCAATGGTGACCAGAAAAGGGGCAGTCGGCATACCCCTGGGATTATATATCAATGGTGACCAGGAGAGGGGCAGTGGGCATACACCGGGGATTATATATCAATGGTAACCAGGAAAGGGACAGTGGACATACCCCGGGGATTGTATATCAATGGTGACCAGCAGAGGGCATACCCCATGGATTATATATCAATGGTGACCAGGAGAGGGGCAGTTGGCATACCCCGGGGATTATATATCAATGGTGACCAGGAGAGGGGCAATGGGCATACCCCTGGGATTAAATATCAATGGTGACCAGGAGAGGGGCAGTGGGCATACCCATGGGATTATGTATCAATGGTGACCAGAAGAGGGGCAGTGAACATACCCCGGAGATTATTAATCAATGGCGACCAGGAGAGGGGCAGTGGGCATACCCCGGGGATTATGTATCAATGGTGACCAGGAGAGGGGCAGTGGGCATACCCCGGGGATTATATATCAATGGTGACCAGGAGAGTTGCAGTGGGATTACCCCAGGGATTATGTATCAATGGTGACCAGGAGAAGGGGAAGTGGGCAGACCCCTGGGATTATATATCAATGGTGGTCAGGAGGGGTGCAGAGGACATACCACGGGGATTATATATCATTGGTGGCCAGGAGAGGTGCAGTGGACATACCCCGGGGATTATATATCAATGGTGATCAGGAGAGGGGCAGTGGGCATACCCATGGGATTATATATCAATGGTGACCAGGAAAGTGACAGTGTGCATACCCCGGGATTATATATCAATGGTGACTAGGAGAGAGGGGGCAGTGGGCATACCCCGGGGATTATATATCAATGTTAACCAGGATAAGGAATTAGACAGAACTGGGCTAACAACATGGGGATATTTGATACTTAGTAAGCTGTACCATAGAGCTATGACGTGGCCTATAAACAATTTTGGTTGATGTGCGGCATGACCCGATCCATCAGCACATTCCGGTTGGAGGCGGGGGAGGGGTTGTGGGCAAGGGGGATTTCATAACAGGATAACAACAAACTGATAACAATGAGTTAGAAATCCTAAAAACAGTTAATAAGACATTAAATAAAATGAAATAACGAATAAGAATCCAAATTATATGACATCTTACGATATGGGGTCGGGGATTGTGGGGTGTGTGGAATTATCTACCTGCCATTCCTACATTCAATGCAGATTACAGGTAATAGATAAATAGGTAAATAATAAAATACTGTATTTAACGTAAAGAGTTTGCAACATTTTGCACCCGAAGTTTGCTAACAAGCTTTTGCCAAACGCGTACTCTGTCAATAATGAAACTTTGAAGGAATATTATTTTCTGTGTTGTGTTGTTTTAGTCTTTTTCTCTTCCGAAAGGAAAGGTCTTACGTAGCCATGTACCATCTACAGCAGCATATTTTGCATACAAGATATAGAGGAATGTGCGAGGCAATGGCTACTAATGTTATGCTCTTATTGACGAAATAAATATTTTGTTATCTGTTATTGTGAAACAATATTAACTGTTGTCTGTTACTGTTTAATTTAGTGTTATCTTTTATAGATGAAATCTATTTTTAGGTACATTTAATCATGGCACAATTTTTCAAAGAGGAACTTCAACATTTATGAATTTCTTGTTACAAAGTGTACTGTGATTAAAAAGTCTACAACATCACAATTGTGTCCTTTCTCTAACTAACGCAACATTTTTTACAAACATCTTGAGATTTCTTTGGAATATTAGGTTATTATAGCGTAAATGAACCTCCATGCCCCTACCATAGTAAAGTTAGAATGTTGACAACCTGTTAAAAACTCAAACCTGATTAGAATTCTGGGAAACTTACTTTATCATGCAAATAATTATGTCTGCTATTAAACATCAACAAGGTATACCTTCTAAGAAACATGCAGCCGTATACTAACACCGGGTCAAAGGTCAAAGCTATTTTTACCCCTTGCAATTTCGTACCCTGTCTACTTTCACTTCTGAAATTTATATCAAAATCTGTCAAAAAGATGATGAGCTCCCTTTTTAAATATCAGCAACATGTCCAGAATACAGTTACAGCCATAAATAATCGGAAATTGCACTAAACAAGTTAAAAAAAAAGAAGAAAAGATTAGCACTCTTTAATACAGAACTACAGCACATCCGGCTGATTTAGTGTAATTAAACCTAAAATGTAAAACTAAGTGTGCAGTATATACAATATATAGCGAAAATCCCCAAGTTGCGTTTCTTTTTCGCTTCAGTTTATATAAACATACATATAATTTTGGTTTTTGAGCACTCTAGCCCCTGCATCTTATCAAACGTACACAGTAGTTAAATCTCTACAAACTCATACGAATTTTTGAACCAGCCAGATTTGATTGATTTTAAAGTTGCATATCCATAAGATCTTGGACGAGTTCTTGGGGTCGTGGGTAAAAATCTCACTGGTGGCATTCTTCATTTTCCATTTTTGTTTCGCCTTTTTGAAAAAATGCGAGACATAGGTGTCGCTAATGTTTGCGGGCTCGACGGCGTCAACATATTGTGTTATAACTTTTTTGTCCTTGGGAGTAGAATGTTCAAATTTCATAAATAACCCCCTGGCCATTGTCCGTCTTAATACCCTCCAACTGACCCTGGGTCCGAGTCAATTTCACTTAAATACATGTACCGTCACCAAATCTTAACGCAAATATTGACGGTACATGTATTTAAGTGACCTTGACTCCGACCAGGGTCATTTGGAGGGCTGAAAGTTATTGGCATTAGGAAAGACAAAAAAGTAGTCCTTTGGAGTAGAGAGTTTTAAATTTCATATATATTATCACAGGTTATTGATCTTCTTACATGTATTACCGTACGTATCGCCCTCCAACTGATCCTGTGTCAAGGTCAGTTGCCTCTAAGATAAATGTACCATCTCCCGAAAAAATGTGTTAAAGTACGTTAAATTCTTATATTTTTTTTGTTCTTTGGAGCAGAGTGTCCAAATTTCATATATAACATCCTTGTCATTGTCCGTTTTAATGCCAATATCTTCCAGCTCTCCAACGGACCATGGGTCGGAGTCAAGGTCACTTAAATACATGTACCATCTTCAAAAAAAGTGTGCGGTAAATTATTTACCTTTTTGTCCTATAGAGTAGAGTTTTCTAATTTCATTTATAACATAACTGACCATTGTTCTTATTCCAATAATTTTCCAAATTACCCTGTGCCAAGTTCAGGTGTCTCTTAAATACATGTACCGTCTCCAAATTTCACAATAAATGTAACATCTCCAAATTTCAAATTTGACTATGTTGAGCAATATACAATTGTGGAGTACCAGATTTTATATCTAAACTCACTGCCACTGGATATTGTTCTTGGCCATCCATAAACTATATTTCGCTTCTGTTTTAAATACATACACATTTCAATCTCTGCACATTCCAATGTGAGTTTTATAAGGTTTGACTTGAACTTTATATGGCTACTGCAGATGGGTAATTTGATACTCCAGTAAAAGTTTATCACAGAAATGAAGATTAAACTGTCAAATATAATTACTATTGTAAAAGAGAGAGATTTAGTGTTGTATACATTGCTACAGTGTTGCTAGAATATCAGGTTACATAATATGTAGTAGTATATTGCCTGTATATATCTATCACATGTAATATGCTTTACGAGATTAAAGAGACATAGTGCCTATAGAACAACAGTGTTGGTTTTATGTCTTATAAAACAGACATTACAAACAGAAATGGAGATTAAACTGTCAAATGTAATTACTATTGTATTGTGTTACAGTACAGACCACCAAATTCATTTGAAATAACTCTTTTCATATTAGTTTGAACTTATCTATTTTATAGGGATTATAAGAATCACTCTCAATGTCTTCCTAGGTAGAACCAGTACTAAACAATGCAGATAAAATGTCTTGCTCAGGGACACAACGCATATGATAATTTTTATATTAGTATGTGTTCGAAATGTAAATGAGTGTCCGTGCATAACATTTTAACATATCGACACATTTCTGGTTCCCTGCATCGAGCCAAATCCAAATATATTTAGAGCACCTCCAAAAATACACTTTTCTTGTTATGGGCTATTTTTAGAAATTCGGCACTTCTTTCCCCTTTGAGGTAGCCCAATATGAAGTATATGTTTCTGAGGTATTTTTAGGGCTGAATCTAAATCTGTCATCAGTTTTGTTATAGCCAGTGTTAACTGATATTGCAATGCCAGCAGCAACATCCCATTAATTCTTGATAAAACATGATACCCTTAGATTAAAATGTCATTTTGTGAAACAATACAAGTTGACAAACTGGATAATTGCGTCAGTTATACAGCAAGTCAAAATAACCTATATGTTGACAAACATTTAATACACAACAACCGAATTTAATATCAATTTCAATGTTAATGACATTACACAACTACAATACTGAATATTCCAATGATAACTTCTTCAGACTGTACATGTATTTAATTCTGGAAATAAATATGTTACTAAACAAATAAAAAAGTCTTTCTTCCTCTCTCTCTGGGGTGGCTCTAAATATTTTTGTTTATGGACAGTGTACCTTTAATACTGATAAGTGGTAAACATTCATGATTGTAATACACTTACTTGGCCTGGACGCTTTAAGGTTGGCGCGGGAATTTGCAATGGGCGCCATCGACTGTGTGTCCTCATTCTGTTATGAAATTATAAGCTTGTTTGACAAATTGTTTTCATCTATGTAAAGATCATTAGGTGTGCGATTCAGGGCAATTTTAACTCTATTGTTAAGGGCATGGAGGCTTTGTTTTCACCTGAATTGCACATTCCACCAAATGTGTACAGACAGTAGAGCGGGACAGGCCCTCTTGGGCCTTTTGCTTTTAAAGTGGGGTGAACAATTGAACATTCACCTAGGTTTATCTATGTGTTTATCCACGTTTAGTAAAGTCAGAACATAAACTGTATTGTTCTCTTATATATCGTAAAATTATGCTTGCTGTGGTACACATACACATATTCCCCAATGTTGACCGGTAGGACTAGGATTGCACCACGTCTCTCCGTCCCTCTGTTTTGTTTTTGGACTGTAACTATCGCAATAAACTTACGCGTTCTAGTAAAGTATTCTGTTTTATGAACTTACGCGTTATAGTAAAGTATTCTGTTTTATGAACTAACGCGTTCTAGTATTTCCTTTATCCATAAGAATCGCAGTTCAGGGTCTGGATATCGGGTTTGTGTTATACAATCTCGTATACAGGTCATTTCACGTTTTTTTGTGTTGTCGAAGAGTACAAAGGCGAAGAACTAAGGAGTAGATCTCCACAAGCAATTCATAAGTCTACATGGTAGTTAAACATGCATTAATGGCGTTTATATAAACACATACTCCAACTAGGAATGCATATGTGTACCTCCCAATATGCATATATGTACTCTGTTTCCTTTAATAGTTTATGTATAGGATAGAGGATATGAACATTAATTATACACTAAATATGCAGATCAGAAAGTAGGAAAAGTAAAATAAGCTTGACACAGAGTCATTATAAACCACTTTATTTTGAAGTTCAATCCATGTATAATATTGAAAAAACACTAGAATGTCTTAGGTTTTAGATTAGAGTTGGTATGTACTATGAAATAAATTCACTATAGACTTCAAACAGATACGTTACTTCAAAAAGTTTACCTTTTAGGAACAGTGTGATAGAATGAATGTGAAATTGCCTGATTAGTCGTGCAATTAAAAATTCTAACAATGTTTCGGCATCATAAAACTTACTCGACCACTTTACATGTTTGATAAAATATTTTCAGTTTAAATCAGCATAGTAATTGTTGTAAAATAGCACACCTGCACACCTGCAAACAGGTAAAGTAGCATTCAAGGAGGACAGTCAACCACAAAACACAGAAACAAACACGCAAACAGACAAACAAGAAGGCAAAAGTAAAAATAAATGCAAACCACATCACAAACACAAAAGGGTTGACAATAGGGCTTACGCCTTGGAACAGTCAGTGGCAAAGTAGGCCACTGGGGTTTAAACCGGCACCACCAAACCTCACACGTACCCTACTTTCATCCCATTAAAACAGGACAGTGTAAATAAAGAAATCCCCGCCATGATCTAATCTCTAACCAACAAGGCAGCATCAATAGCCAATATAAGTAAAACACAAATATGCTCGTGTAAATATAATACAAAAAAACACAATAGCCTAGAATGCCACAATGAAGGTACTCAATGACTTGGCAGAAGCCAGAGCAACAAGAGAATAAACCATTAAGGGCACGACAAGAAAGATCATAGACAAACATCAAACGTCACCGTCCCAATAAGCTTTAGGTAGGCGTCATCATAGGGTCCACGGTCTGTCCGGTCATCGTACAATTAAAGAGGAAAGCATAGTGGCGAACTGTAAAAGGGTCCACCACCACCAAGCATGCAGTACGTTGCAAAATGATAGGGTCATAACCTCTTTTGATAAACTTTTTAACAAGTTTAACAAAGATAGTATGAAAGCGATCATGACCAAGAATCTTACGAAGTTTATAAATCACATCACCATAGAAGTCAGGTTGTGATATTCTTTGTCGCAGAAGAGTCCTTAAATTACTTTTATATTTGGAAAGAAGATCAGGGTTACGATAATAAAATTTTGCAAAGGTTTAACGGAGTTTATGGTAACGTTAACCCTGATTGAGTAGCTTTTATGTTATACAAAGATTACGAATATTAAAGTCCTCAACTCGAGTACAAGCTCTTCAAAAACGAATAAGTTGAGACACAGGCTTTTCGAAATTTATTGTAAAGGTTGCCATGTATGATGAAGTATATGTTTAGTTATGCAACGGTTACGAATAGTCCTGAACTAGACTGCAATCAATAGAAAAACGGACAAGTTGATAAACGTGTACCTCATAAGAGGTTTCGCTAGTGAACATTCCTGTCTAAGTCATGTAAGTAGGGATAATTAACGATGTCAAAACTGAAATCATCCTTTGCCATACATTGTGCCTATTATTTCTCCAGATAAAGAAGTGAAAGTATCAGAAATATGAGCTTTGTTGAGTTGAAGTTTTTAGGACAGATATTATTAATCATAGTAGAAAAGAAATGATTGTCAACATGGTCAATGTTCATTATATCATCCAGATAACGATAGCTGTTATTAAAGGCTTCCATGACGTCTACCTGTGTAAAGTTGTGTGTGATTTGAATCAGATTGTATGTTTCATCTAGACTGACCTGCAATCGATAGTAGAAGGAGTTGGGTGTTTGAAGCATCTGGCGCCGAGAGGTTTATTAGGTTACGGGAACCAAAGAATGGAATTCATAGGTTTACAAAGGAGAGAACAGTTTTATTTTCCCAAAGTTTAACAATACACTGTAGCAGCAAGATCGCAGTTTTTAATGACAACATTTTAAATCTAACTACATAAAGGATGCCAAATTATAAACAAAGTGTAGACATGTATAAGTTTTTTCTATGCCGCCACGATGCGTTGCGAAAAAGACCCAGTCCAATACTGGCTGGGAAAGAACTTCTGTACTACGGTGGCCCTGAAATATAAAATAAATACTTAGTAACTAAGAACATTGTTATTTATTTGAGCAAAGCGGTTCTATGTAAAGCAGGACACGTTTCTGCCAATGCCAAATAAAATGAAATGGTATTATAATGTCGTGTAAGTGTAAGTATTACAAATGCATGTAAATTCTTGACAGTTAATGTAAAGTTTCCCGAAGAACACCCATTGTATCCCTGATATTCTCCGCCGCTTTGTCACGTACTGATATATGATCCGCACTTAAATGTCAAGATAAACATAATTTGTAACTGAATGTAGATATCCCGCCAACAACAGCCACATCTTACAACTCATATACTCACTGGTTTGAAACCTACTGACGACGAGGTATATATATAACTTACATATTTTGAGAATCCAAACGCTATAGACACGATATAAACGGCTTATCCAGACAGACCAAACGCCAAATCGGAAGCATCAAATTAAGACACACAGGCACACATGGACGCACGCATGGACGGACGAACGCACTTACGAACGCACTTACGAACGCAATAAAATGGGGTTTATTAATATGTTAGAATTTTACATTAGTGCCTTTACATCTGTGCCATGACCGGCAAGGCTTATTTTGAGTCAGTTATATTTTTACATGTACAACAGAAACATTTACCGAAAGGGCTGTTTTATTTGATTTTTTGGACGAATAGAGCACTACTAATTGCTTGAGGGAACATGATGCGAAAATTCCTAAACCACCTAAGCCTATAGTATCTTAAACAACGGAAAAACACTTAAGATACCATTTGTATTGGTTGTTAGCCCGTCTTAGACCCATAAACAATTACGCAACCCGCGCGGTAACTGTATAAGAATAACACACACCCTCTAAAAACCTTCATTGGAACCTTTATCAAATAAATATGTCTTAGAGCGTTTTTTTCCTTTCTAAAACTACATGTATAATCATAAAAAGAGACATATACGACGAATGACTCAATTAAATTTCGCATTAACATGAACAAATCTTAACGCATTTAGAAACAAACCCACACAATGATATTTGAGAATTGATCTGGTTGTCACTGTTTCTTATTCAAACTTGGAGACAGTATAATCTAGTCTCATGTTAACATGTTTGGTCGTTTTATTTAACAGATGTGTACATCGTATACTATAAACAGTGTCTTGCACATGAAGTTGTACAATTAATGTAGAGACGATAAATACTCTTTTAAAATCCACATCAACGTCTGGCCAGCACCCATATTGCGGTGAATCAAAAGCTTAATATTGCATGCACATATGAAAGCTGCCAGGAGACACTTACGTATATATTTTTCAATTAAGAATATTATTATAGCTTTTACCCCGAATACACTTCCAACACGCTTTTACATATTTCACCGCAAAAGACAATTCTTGGTAAACGGAACGGTAAACGAAACCTTAACACACAGAAGAGCTATAAGCTGGTTTTGGTGATGATTAGAGAGGAATTAGATAAGACTTTACATATGGACTATTTGGACAGGTTCTGGAATAACCTGTATTTAAAATATGCATGATACTGTACATACCTAACTGAAAGATCACCTGCTGACGTCGCTGGTGCTTTCCAAGTAAAGGTTACTCTTTGTTTCTCGTCATTTATCGTGTGTGTTATACCAGCCTAAAACGAAAACAAATATTTCACTTTATATAGATCAAAGCTGGTACACATGGTACAAGGTCGAACCTTTATATATATCAAAGCTGGTACACATTGTACAAGGTCGAACCTTTATATAGATCAAAGCTGGTACACATGGTACAATGTTGAACCTTTATATCGATCAAAGCTGGTACACATGGTACAAGGTCGAACCTTTATATAGATCAAAGCTGGTACACATGGTACAAGGTCGAACCTTTATATAGATCAAAGCTGGTACACATGATACAAGGTCGAACCTTTATATAGATCAAAGCTGGTACACATGGTACAATGTCGAACCTTTATATCGATCAAAGCTGGTACACATGGTACAAGGTCGAACCTTTATATAGATCAAAGCTGGTACACATGGTACAAGGTCGAACCTTTATATAGATCAAAGCTTGTACACATGGTACAAGGTCGAACCTTTATATAGATCAAAGCTGGTACACATGGTACAAGATCGAACCTTTATATAGATCAAAGCTGGTACACATGGCACAAGGTCGAACCTTTATATAGATCAAAGATTGTACACATGGTACAAGGTCGAACCTTTATATAGATCAAAGCTGGTACACATGGTACAAGGTCGAACCTTTATATAGATCAAAGCTGGTGCATATGGTACAAGGTCGAACCTTTATATAGATCAAAGCTGGTACACATGGTACAAGGTCGAACCTTTATATAGATCAAAGCTGGTGCACATGGTACAAGGTCGAACCTTTATATAGATCAAAGCTAGTACACATGGTTCAAGGTCGAACCTTTATATAGATCAAAGCTGGTACACATGGTACAAGGTCGAACCTTTATATAGATCAAAGCTGATGCACATGGTACAAGGTCGAACCTTTATATATATCAAAGCTGGTACACATGGTACAAGGTCGAACCTTTATATAGATCAAAGCTGGTGCACATGGTACAAGGTCGAACCTTTATATAGATCAAAGCTGGTACACATGGTACAAGGTCGAACCTTTATATAGATCAAAGCTGGTACACATGGTACAAGGTCGAACCTTTATACAGATCAAAGCTGGTGCACATGGTACAAGGTCGAACCTTTATATAGATCAAAGCTGGTACACATGGTACACGGTCGAACCATTATATAGATCAAAGCTGGTACACATGGTACAAGGTCGAACCTTTTATATAGATCAAAGCTGGTACACATGGTACAAGGTCGAACCTTTATATAGATCAAAGCTGGTACACATGGTACAAGGTCGAACCTTTATATAGATCAAAGCTTGTACACATGGTACAAGGTCGAACACTAGTTACATCTGGATAAACGCAATTAAGATATATTAACCTTGACATTTTGAATAAATAAGGACATTTCAGTTTGATTACATGAACTTTCCAGTAAATATATTTAGATGTTTACCTGTGTTATTTGCTATAATCTGTTATTAATACCGGTTCAATGAATAGCAACAAATTATAAAATAAATATATCTTGTACATTCTTGTCAAGAGTCAACTCATTGCTGTGGCATGATGGTGAGCCACTAACACTTTAATGGTACACACGGCAATCTTGCTGTGGCATGATGGTGAGCCACTAACACTTTAATGGTACACACGGCAATCTTGCTGTGGCATGATGGTGAGCCACTAACACTTTAATGGTACACACGGCAATCTTGCTGTGGCATGATGGTGAGCCACTAACACTTTAATGGTACACACGGCAATCTTGCTCTAACACTTTAATGGTACACACGGCAATCTTGCTGTGGCATGATGGTGAGCCACTAACACTTTAATGGTACACACGGCATTGCTGTGGCATGATGGTGAGCCACTAACACTTTAATGGTACACACGGCAATCTTGCTGTGGCATGATGGTGAGCCACTAACACTTTAATGGTACACACGGCATTGCTGTGGCATGATGGTGAGCCACTAACACTTTAATGGTACACACGGCAATCTTGCTGTGGCATGCTGGTGAGCCACTAACACTTTAATGGTACACACGGCAATCTTGCTGTGGCATGATGGTGAGCCACTAACACTTTAATGGTACACACGGCAATCTTGAGTTGTTTATCAATAATTAAAAGTATCCCCTAGATTGATTAATCTTGTATCATGATCACTTTAAAACTGCGTCATATAATTAAACAAAATTGATATTTAAATTGTCTTCGTTGTTCTACCAATGTTTTAATAAATTATTGGTGCAATATATATATAGTAAGTAATAGGTAAAAACAATTTTCTTCATACTATTCAATTAATATTAATGTTTGAACAAATGCATGTTATTTAAAAAAAAATCGAGATTGCCGTGTGTCCCTTTTAATCATCCATGTTGGTTGGCAAAGCAGATTCTGTAAAGAAGTTGATTAAGCAAATGTTAGCAGACGACGAACGAAAACAATGGCAGAAACGCTATCTCACCTTGCCACAGACGTGTTTCTTCATACTATCAACCTCAGTAAACTCTCCAACGCCCTGTTCTCTTGTTTCAGTGTCATCTGCAGCACCCACCTCAATTAGAAATCCTTTAAAATTCAAGTTATCGTCGGAGTATAGGTAACCTGAAACATTGAAATACGTATTCTATCAGAAGATAAGACTTCCGAATTATGAATGTGATGTAATTTGAAATAAGACATTTAAAAGATTTCCATAACAGCCGACATGAGTTCGTTGTCGGCATGCAGTGCTGAAATCATTTAAACATTAATACATTAATCCACTGTAGCATTATTTTGACGTTTTCGAATTCGTTTAATTATCAAGGTACGCTCTTCTGTGTTGGTGTTGTTTGGATGTCAATGCGCTTGATGCACAATCATAAAAACTCTGCCAATCCCGTCATTCTTCAGGATTACGCCTCGTGTGTATATCGATGCTCCGGTATGTTCAAGATCTTGACATTTTAATTGCCGAAAGGCAAGGCACAGAAAATAGTACACTTGTGCTCAGCTGTTGCTCTGTAAACAATATGGCAGTAAGCCACACGTGCTGATGTATAATTTGCGTCGCATGTTTTTTTTTGCAATACAGCTGAAGGTTTTATCAATGTTTTCATGTAAATAAACTATTGATGGAGCAATCGGCTAAATGACATTGCAAACTTTGGAGGATAACTTTGATTTTAAATACAAAATCGTGTTTGTGGGAATCTAAGGCGCGTCATGCTATGATGACGTAACCAATATGGAAACCACCGATATACATTCGAATTATGCTGCGAATCAATGTACGATATGTTGCGAATGGATAAATACATGGTATTTACTAACGACACTAGCGGAGGGACTTTAATGACACCGACATCAAAACACTATCGGCAGAGGAAGTATAATACATATGTAAGACACTATTGGCAGCGGGACGTAATTACACCGATATGGCAAAATTATTGGCGGAGGGAATATAATTACATCCACGTGATGACAATCAATACACTGACACGACAACACTATTGGCGGAGGCACTATTATTACCCTGGTACAACTACACTATTGGCGGAGTTACTATAATTACACTGACACGACGACACTATTGGCAGAGTCACTATAATTACACTGACACGACGACACTATTGGCGAAGTTACAATAACTGCACTGGGATGACGACACTATTGGCGGAGTTACTATAATTACACTGGCACGACGACACTATTGGCGTAGTCACTATAATTACACTGACACGACGACACTATTGGTGGAGTTAATATAATTACACTGACACGACGACACTATTGACAGAGTTACTATAATAACACTGACACAACGACAATATTGGTGGAGTTACTATAATTACACTGGCATGAGACATAATTGGCGGAGTCACTATAATTACACTGACACGACGACACTATTGGCGCAGTCACTATACTTACACTGGCACGACTACACTATTGGCGGAATCACAATAATTATAGACAAGACGACACTGTTGGTGGAGTTACTATAATTACACTGACAGGACTACACTATTGGCAGTGTCACTTTAATTACACTGGCACGACTACACTATTGGCGGAGTCACTATAATTACAGACACGACGACACAATCGGTGGAGTTACTATAATTACACTGACACGACTACACTATGGTCTGAGTTAATATAATTACACTAACACGACGATACAAATGTCGGAGTTACTATAATTACACTGACATGACGACACTGTTGGCGGAGTTATTATAATTACACTGACAGGATTACACTATTGTCTGAGTTAATATAATTATAAATATACTATTGTCGGAGTTACTATAATTACACTGACATGACTATACTATTGTCGCACTTAATATAATTAAACTGACACGATGACACTGTTGTCGGAGTTACTATAATTGACATGACTGGCAAGACGACACTATTAGCAGAGTCACTATAATTACACTGACACGACGACACTTTTGGCGGAGTTACTATAATTACACTGACACGACGACACTATTGGAGGAGTCACTATAAGTACACTGACACGACGACACTATTGGCCTGAGTTACTTTAATAACACTGACATAACGACACTATTGACGGAGTTACTATAATGACATTGACACGACGACACTATTGGCGGAGTCACTATAATGACACTGACATGACGACACTATTGGCGGAGCTACTATAATTACACTGACAGGACTACACTATTGTCTGAGTTAATATAATTACACTGACACGACGACACTGTTGGCGGAGTTACTATAATTACACTGACAGGACTACACTATTGTCGGAGCTAATATAATTACACTGACACGACGACACAATTGGCGGAGTTACTATAATTACACTGACAAGACTACACTATTGTCTGATTTAATATAATTACACTGACACGACGACACTATTGGCGGAGTTACTATAATTACACTGATAAGACTACACTATTGTCGGAGTTAATATAATTACACTGACACGACGACACTATTGGCGGAGTAACTTTAATTACACTGACACTACGACACTATTGGAGGAGTCACTATAAGTACACTGACACGACGACACTATTGGCCTGAGTTACTTTAATAACACTGACATGACGACACTATTGACGGAGTTACTATAATTACATTGACACGACGACACTATTGGCGGAGTTACTATAATGACACTGACATGACGACACTATTGGCGGAGCTACTTTAATTACACTGACAGGACTACACTATTGTCTGAGTTAATATAATTACACTGACACGACGACACTGTTGGCGGGGTTACTATAATTACACTGACAGGACTACACTATTTTCGGAGCTGATATAATTACACTGACACGACGACACGATTGGCGGAGTTACTATAATTACACTGACACGACTACACTATTGTCTGATTTAATATAATTACACTGACACGACGACACTATTGGCGGAGTTACTATAATTACACTAACAGGAGTACTCTATTTTCTGAGTTAATATAATTACACCGACACGACGACACAATTGGCGGAGTTACTATAATTACACTGACACGACTACACTATTGTCGGAGTTAATATAATTACACTGACACGACGACACTGTTGGCGGAGTTACTATAATTGCACTGACATGACGACATGACGACACTATTGGCGGAGTTACTATAATTACACTAACAGGACTACACTATTGTCGGAGTTAATATAATTACACTGACACGACGACACTGTTGGCGCAGTTACTATAATTGCACTGACATGACTACACTATTGTTTAAGTTAATATAATTACACTGACACGACGACACTGTTGGCGCAGTTACTATAATTGCACTGACATGACGACATGACGACACTATTGGAGGAGTTACTATAATTACACTAACAGGATTACACTATTGTCGGAGTTAATATAATTACACTGGCACGACGACACTATTGGCGGAGTAACTATAATTACACTGGCACGACAACACTAATGACGGAATTACTATAATTACACTGACACGACGAGACTATTGACGGAGTTACTATAATTACACTGACACGACGACACTATTGGAGGAGTCACTATAATTACACTGGCACGACGACACGTCTGGCGGAGTTACTTTAATAACATTGACATGACGACACTATTGACGGAGTTACTATAAGTACACTGACACGACGACACTATTGGCGGAGTCACTATAATTACACTGGCAAGACGACACTATGGCGGAGTCACTATAATTTCACTGACACGACGACACTTTTGGCGGAGTTACTATAATTACACTGACACGACGACACTATTGGCGGAGTCACTATAATTACACTGGCAAGACGACACTATTAGCGGAGTCGCTATAATTACACTGACACGACGACACTTTTGGCGGAGTCACTATAATTACACTGACATAACGACACTATTGGCCTGAGTTACTTTAATAACACTGACATGACGACACTATTGACGGAGTTACTATAATTACATTGACACGACGACACTATTGGCGGAGTCACTATAATTACACTGACATGACGACACTATTGGCGGAGTCACTATAATTACACTGACAGGACTACACTATTGTCTGAGTTAATATAATAACACTGACACGACGACACTGTTGGCGGAGTTACTATAATTACACTGACAGGACGACACTATTGTCTGAGTTAATATAATTACACTGACATGACGACACTATTGGCGGAGTTACTATAATTACACTGACATAACGACACTATTGTCGGATTTACTATAATTACATTGACACTAGGACACTATTGGCGGAGTTACTATAATTACACTGACAGGACTACACTATTGTCTGAGTTAATACAATAACACTGACACGACTACACTATTGTCGGAGTTAATATAATTACACTGACACGACGACACTATTGGCGGAGTAACTTTAATTACACTGACACTACGACACTATTGTCGGAGTTACTATAATTACTCTGACACGACGACACTATTGGCGGAGTAACTATAATTACACTGACACGACGACACTATTGGCGGAGTTACTATAATTACACTAACAGGAGTACACTATTGTCTGAGTTATTATAATTACACTGACACGACAACACAATTGGCGGAGTTACTTTAATTACACTGACACGACTACACTATTGTTTAAGTTAATATAATTACACTGACACGACGACACTGTTGGCGGAGTTACTATAATTGCACTGACATGACGACATGACGACACTATTGTCGGAGTTACTATAATTACACTAACAGGACTACACTATTGTCGGAGTTAATATAATTACACTGACACGACGACACAATTGGCGGAGTTACTACAATTACACTGACACGACTAAACTATTGTCTGATTTAATATAATTACACTGACACGACGACACTATTGGCGGAGTTACTATAATTACACTGATAAGACTACACTATTGTCGGAGTTAATATAATTACACTAACACGACGACACTATTGGCGGAGTAACTTTAATTACACTGACACTACGACACTGTTGTCGGAGTTAATATAATTACTCTGACACGACGACACTATTGGCGGAGTAACTATAATTACACTGACACTACGACACTATTGGCGGAGTTACTATAATTACACTAATAGGAGTACACTATTGTCTGAGTTAATATAATTACACTGACACGACAACACAATTGGCGGAGTTACTTTAATTACACTGACACGACTACACTATTGTTTAAGTTAATATAATTACACTGACACGACGACACTGTTGGCGGAGTTACTATAATTGCACTGACATGACGACATGACGACACTATTGTCGGAGTTACTATAATTACACTAACAGGACTACACTATTGTCGGAGTTAATATAATTACACTGACACGACGACACAATTGGCGGAGTTACTACAATTACACTGACACGACTAAACTATTGTCTGATTTAATATAATTACACTGACACGACGACACTATTGGCGGAGTTACTATAATTACACTGATAAGACTACACTATTGTCGGAGTTAATATAATTACACTAACACGACGACACTATTGGCGGAGTAACTTTAATTACACTGACACTACGACACTGTTGTCGGAGTTAATATAATTACTCTGACACGACGACACTATTGGCGGAGTAACTATAATTACACTGACACTACGACACTATTGGCGGAGTTACTATAATTACACTAATAGGAGTACACTATTGTCTGAGTTAATATAATTACACTGACACGACGACACAATTGGCGGAGTTACTATAATTACACTGACACGACTACACTATTGTCTGAGTTAATATAATTACACTGACACGACGACACTGTTGGCGGAGTTACTATAATTGCACTGACATGACGACATGACGTCACTATTGGCGGAGTTACTATAATTACACTAACAGGACTAAACTATTGTCGGAGTTAATATAATTACACTGACACGACGACACTATTGGCGGAGTTACTATAATAACACTTACACGACTACACTATTGTCTGATTTAATATAATTACACTGACACGACGACACTGTTGGCGGAGTTACTATAATTGCACTGACATGACGACATGACGACACTATTGGAGGAGTTACTATAATAACACTAACAGGATTACACTATTGTCGGAGTTAATATAATTACACTGACACGACGACACTATTGGCGGAGTAACTATAATTACACTGGCACGACAACACTATTGACGGAGTTACTATAATTACACTGACACGACGACACTATTGGAGGAGTCACTATAATTACACTGGCACGACGACACGTCTGGCGGAGTCACTATAATTACACTGGCAAGACGACACTATGGCGGAGTCACTATAATTACACTGACACGACGACACTTTTGACCGAGTTACTATAATTACACTGACACGACGACACTATTGGCGGAGTCACTATAATTACACTGACACG
Source organism: Cyrtodaria siliqua (assembly GCA_037043455.1). Lineage (NCBI taxonomy): Eukaryota > Metazoa > Mollusca > Bivalvia > Adapedonta > Hiatellidae > Cyrtodaria > Cyrtodaria siliqua. The sequence goes on from JAWPHD010005008.1 coordinate 168,344, forward strand.
ACGACACTATTGGCGGAGTCACTATAATTACACTGGCACGACGACACTATTGGCGGAGTCACTATAATTACACTGACACGACAACACTATTGGCGGAGTTACTTTAATATCACTGACATGACGACACTATTGACGGAGTTACTATAATTACATTAACACGACGACACTATTGGCGGAGTCACTATAATTACACTGACACGACGACACTATTGGCGGAGTTACTACAATTACACTGACACGACGACACTATTGGCTAAATGACTACTGACACCGCGACATGCCGTCTCTTTTGACGGAAAATAGGTACGACGGTTTATGTAACACCTATATGACGATATTATTGGAAGAGGAACAGTAATTACACTGACATGTCGACAGTATTAGCGGATGACTAATTTAACACACACCTGGCGACACTATTGACGGTGGGGCTTTAATTACACCAACATGAACACTTTTGATGGAGGAGTTATAATTACACTCACGCGACGTCATTATTGGCGTAGGAACTATAATTAAATTCACGCGACGTCATTATTGGCATAGGGACTATAATTACACTCGCGTGACGTCAATTTTGGCGTAGGAACTATAATAATACTCATGTGACATAATTATTGGCGTATGGACTATAATTACACTCACGTGACATCATTATTGGCGTAGGGACTATAATTAGACTCACTCGAGATCATTATTGGCGTAGGAACTACAATTATTCTCACGTAACATCATTATTGGCTTAGGGACTAAAATTACACCCACTCGAGATCATTATTGGCGGAAGAACTATAATGACACCCACATGACGGAACTATTGCAGGATGGATAATAATTAAATCGACAGAACAATACTATTGGAGGGGGAAACTATCATTCCACGGACATGACGACACTGTTGACAAAACAAAGTGAGAAAACAAATGCTCCTTGTGAGGAACGGGAATCCAGTCCCGATTACATACACTAGCGGGTATATTACGTGACATTGGAGTATATGGTCAGTGGGTTGAGGACATTCAGAATATGAAACTTACCAGTGATAACGTCTCCGGGTTTGTACATTGTGGCGCTTATATTGAGCTTGAAAGGTGTCTGTCCGCTGGTTGTTGTTGGTAGATGACCGGGCACCATTCCTTTACATGCAAGGTCAGGTGCGCCATTCGGAAAAGCGAACGTACTAACGAACAAGCATGCCGCACATCCTAGTATCGAAACTAAACTCATTTTTAAATTTTTCTGTAAAGCAAAAGCAAACGTCACTATAATCACGTATATTCATATACTATTCATAACGTGTACCGTGGTCAATCGGTTACAACCTATGGCATATAGGATGTCATTCTGAGACGATACTGGTGCAGCATATGTACATAAAGCATATCAGGATAAAGCATATGTACTGATTTAATTATTTTGTTTTATCTTATTTATTAACATCTTCTGGAAAATAGGTTTGGGAGGATGGGGTGAACTGACACGGTAGTGCGTTTCAGATATGACATGTTTAATTTTTGAGTTTTACTGAATCTAACAATTTAAACAAAACTGCACATATAAAACTAAGGACACAGAACGTTAATTAAGCAAAGCAAAGCACTTTTATCCAATGGAGGGTCACCCTGCTACTGTTTCTACTCAGCTGGCTGGTTAGGGAGCTCATGATACATAAATACCTTGACGCACCTTGATAAAGATCACCTTGATAAAGATCAGGTGAATAGATAAAATAACATATAATCGGAGACAGATACAGCAGGTGTTCAATCTTATCCAAACTTGAATTGACATTAACGACTTGGACACAATAAGTATAAAGTCGAACAGGAAATGCAGCTTTCATAAAACATAGTAAACCCAAAAACATGCAGAACGACAAACATGAACGGCAATGTTAATAAGGAATAAAGGCATATGACGTCACAAACACAAAAAGGGTTGACAATAGGGCTACCGCCTTCGAACGGTCAATGGCAAAAAAGGCCGCTGGCGGTTTAAACCAAGTTCTAGGGTGCACCAAACCAGTTTGACGAAGATAGCGTGAAAAAGATGAATATTTGAATGTTGTTTAACGGTTCATCAGCACATTGTGGCGCTACGAGAGTTAACACACAGTTGGAAATAAATCAACGGCCATAACTCTGCTGCTCTTTTCTAGCCTGACAAGGCTATTTTGGGACTGAAATGTCACCCTTGCTTGCATGAAACAAGGTAATTAGAGTAAGTCGAGGGCGCGCGCCGCCATTTCATATATCCCCTCTCCCCACCACCAAAAGACGACCCGTCAGTGCACTGCTGTTACAATGGAATTCAATTTGATATGCAATATGACCCTATTTGGGGAAAAACGTGATTGTTGATACTGCCTAACTCACCAAGTCCAGATCCTGTGCATAACCTCCTCTCAAAAGGCCATTACATATGTAATTTTGTTATTGTTTAAACTTATTTTATTTTACATCGATTGTAACGAAAGCTCTATGAACTTATTTGAATCACTCTAGATGTCTTCCTGGGTAGAACCCAGTACTAAGCAAAATGCAAAATAAAGTGTCTTGCTCAGGGACACAACGCATATGGGGGATCGAACCAACGACGTTTCGATCATGGGTCCAACGCTCTACTACTAGACCGCAGCGCTCCACAAATACATACGTATTGACCCTTGTGGCAACAATACTACACACACATGTTCTAGGGATCCACCAAACCTCACACTTACCCTACTGTCATCCCAATAAAACGGGACAGTGTAAATAAAGAAGTTCAATACGTCAAGAAGGTACATGTAACATTTATGACGTAATAAGAAAAGAATAATTATGCGGATTAACACATATGTATTGCACTGACAGGAATGTATGCACGATCGTGATCAAACAAATACGTAGGAGAAACAGAATGTACTTTGAAAGAACGCATACGCGAGCACCTAGAACCGATATACATGTATAAGGTCGCAAACAGACAGAGCGATACATATTTATTGTTTAAAGATCACAATGAAATGATTTGCACGTACTAATATGACTGCATGAGTATTTCATTCAGGTCGGACCTATAGACAAATAACTAGATAGCTTTTGGGTGTTGTAAAGTTGATTGATATAATTTGCCATTTTTTAATTTGCTATCTTTGAACTCATTGTGAACTTCTGTGGCGAGTTCGGTAAAGTCGTTCTTGAGCCATTAAGTGACGTCAATACGGGAAACATACGTGAAGTCAGATCGGAACAACAGCTAATACACTGATAGAAATGTTTAGCATTTATATAACATGGTAAATCCCATTGAGCAGATTCAAGGCTATGTGCTTCAGCCGCCATTAAGAATATAAATAACATAATTAACAAGTATAAATTATGCAGGAAAATGATATCTGCGATAAAAGTAGCAACATGTTTTAATTTACCTGCTTTACAGAAATTATAATTTCGTTATTATTTCAATATATAAGGGAGATAATTCTAAAATTTAAAACTTTGGTTCTTAATTTCATTATAATGACAAGGTTAATGTCAATTGTTTTTGCGTTTTGCTATCACTCAAAACCCAGAATAGTTATTTAATAAAGTTTAACCCTGTTCTTAAAAATATTCTTATATTTAATGTGAAAAATATTGTTTTATATAAATATAAGATAACTCTGATACTTACTTTGAATCACACCATAATAAGTGAAAAAAAAGAACACCTTCTGAAATGCCAAGTTATAAAATGTTTCACATTATAAAATAAACACTCAGTTTCTTTAAGCTAGATAGGCAAAAAGACCGTGCTAAACTTATTTCTTTCAGTATAGAATAGATCGTAATAACGTGTTTCCAAAAGGGCCGTCTCTGGCAATACAGTCCCAGTATAACATAATGAAGCATATACAGTAATATGCGTAAGCTACATTCGGATTCGTAAACACAATTGAAAACTTACTAGATCTACTAACTATACAGTATACAAATAATGATCCTAATCCGATGATTTTCTAATTGTGACAATAATGTCAACGAATAAACTGATTATAAAATGCTGGTTTTACCAGACAATTTCAAAACACAAAGCAACAACATCACTTAATGTAGTAATAATAAAGCTATAATTATTGACTGTAATTCAGTTCATCTAGACAAGTGCACACACTAACTTGCCGTATCGCTTTGGAATACTTCGAGTGGCACAAAGGCGGATGGACATAACACCTTAGAACAATACAAACACGTGTAAAGATCAATTGAAAACTTAAGGTGCTAAAGTGGTAACAGCAACAAGTTAACAGACGGACGACGACCGACAACGGGCCATGCCATGAGCTCGTCTGAACTGGGAACATGTGACATTACAGACGTAAAAAGAAAACAGATTGGACACAGTGGAATTTACCTGAATTTCACGCGCGACAGTAGGGAATTTTCACAAAAACGTTGCCCAACTTTAAAACACGTGTATCTTTAAGAGATTGTATAGAAACAAGTTTCATTTATGCCAAAAACCCATCACAAATTTAATTCTCCTTCTAATGGTAGCATTTTCTTTTATCTGCCATTTAATGAAAAAGGAGTTCATCGAAAACTTTTTACTATGTCAAACCTTGATTTTTAAGAGAAGAAACAAAAATGATGAGATTTTTTATTTTATTTTTCAACAGCTTCTTATACGATTTCTTATGTTGAAAACAAAAAGGATTTATTATAATCCCATTTTGCTATTTATTATGAATCGTTTGAATGAATTCTCATCAAAATCAACGAATACATGAGAAAGGAGATAGGAGAAAAAGTTAAGGTGCCACGTGATATTTTGGCTACTCCA